>JAABKJ010014468.1:0-10104 GCA_011634705.1 Andricus grossulariae
GACTCAGGGGGTCTCGAAACGTCGACATTTGATTGAATCCGCGAAAGTCATTTTTCACATAAAACCAATACCTTCTCCTTGAGATGAGAATGTAAATATTTTTATTTTAAATCTAAAACAGTTTCACCCAACCAAAAAAAAATACGAACTTTCAACAAAATAGTTAAATTTTCAATTAAAATAGATTAATCTGCAACCAAACAATTAAATTTTCAACCCAAAAATGTTACATTTCTATTAAAAGAGATGAATTTTCAAACTCAAAGGATGATTTAATTTCAATTTACATTCAAGCGAAGCCCCGAGAAAAAGGGGAAGTTTTTTGAAAACAGGGGGAAAAAGAGGAATTCTTTTAAAAAGGGGAAAAAGAGGGGATTAGGGGAAAGAGTGTAAATTCTGTATTCTTTATTAAAATATTCTAACTGTTTTCTTGTAAGATTAAACAAATATTTCAGAATTCCCGTTTAACTAGAAATTGCAGGTGCCGAAATAGCGGTAACTCAGCGGTTATGAAAACGTGTGGTTGCGTTACCGAAAACCCTATACTCTGCCAGATGTTCGATAGGAGGAAAATTCATTGCGAAGGTTGAGGTAACTCGATTTTCGTTATCCACTACTAGCTGAGAAGCTTTCGCTTCGGCAGGTTCGATAAGCTATCTAAAGCAGATGTAGTTTTGAAAATATTCCAATATTTTAATCCTACAGAAAATATTTATAAAATGTATCAAATTTTGTATTCTTTTCCAATTTGGGCGATAAAAAAACTTGGCTTTGTGTAAACCTATATTTCACTGATGAAGAGTGAAAACACACTAATTCAAATTTCAGGGTGACCAAAAAAATTTATTTTAAAAATTCCGTAATTTGTCCCTGAACAATTTTTGATTTTCCCTGAACATTAATAATTAAAGACCTGCATTTTAATCTTGTAACATCTTCACTATGGAATCTTTTATGGACGGAATAAAACATGATTTTTCTACCATAAAAGATGAATTTTCAATCACAAAGGACGAATTTTCGACAAAACAGTTAAATTTTCAAGAAAAAAAAAACCTTTTAACAAACTAGTTAAATTTTCTACCTACAAAGATGAATTTTCAATCCAAAGGGACGAGTTTATTGTCCAAATAGATAAATATTCAACGAAACAGTTGAAATTTCGACCAAAAAGATGACTTTTGATCAAAACAGTCGAATTTTCAACAAAATAATTAAATTTTTAACAACATAGTTGAATTTTGTGCAAAATACTTGAATTTTCTAACTAAAAAGATAAATTTCAACCAAACAGTCTAATTTTCAAACAACAGAGATTAAACTTCAACCAAAAACAGTTACACTTTCAACCAAATACTTAAATTTTCAAGCCAAAAAGACGATTTTTTTTGGAAAAAGGTTGCATTTTGAACAAAAAAGATGAATTTTCAATCCAAAAGGACAAACTTTCTGCTTAAATAGACCAATTTTCAACAAAACAGTTGAATTTTCGACAAAATAATTGAAGATTCGACCAAAAAAATTAATATTTGAAATTTTTGCATTTTTAACAAATAAATGCATTTTCAGCCAAAAAAGATAACTTTTCTGCCAAAATAGATTAATATTCTATCAACAAAGACAAAAGTTCTATAAAACAGTTGAATGCTTTACCGGTAATGATGACTTTAACAAAATAGAGAAATTTTCAACAAAAAAGTTCATTTTCCACCAAGAAGTATGACTTTTCTACCAAAACAGTTTAATTTTGTACCAAAAGACGAATTAAAAAAAACACATGAATTTTCAAACAGCTAGTTGAATTTTCAACTAAAAAGGAACAGCTTTAAACCAAAAATGGAATAGTTAAATTTTCAGTTAAATAATTAATTATTAACAAAAAAAAAAGAATTTTGAACCACTTGAATTGAATAACAACAAAAATTTGTTTAACAAAATAGTTTAATCCTCAATCAAAAGATGAATTTTCAACAAAGAGGATTAATGTTCTATCCAGAAAGACAATTTTCAACAAGACGCATGCATTTTCAACCAAATAGTTGCATTTCCAAAGTGTAAAGGATAAATTTTCCACCAAAAATGAAACAGTTAAATTTTTAGATGAAAAAATTAATTTTTAACAAAAAATAAAACAAATCTCCAACAAAATTTTCAACCAAAGTGGTGAATCAAACAAAAACAAAATTAAGTAAATTTTCTATCAAATAGTTAAATTTCCAAATGAATACTTTAATTTTTCATCAAATAGCTGATTTTTTACAAAAGCAGTTAACTTTTAAACCAGAAAATTTTTTTTTTTAACAAAAATATGTAATGGCTGGATTTAAACTAAAAAGGTGAAATTTCTACTAGAAGATACAAATTTTTAAACCAAAGACGAATTTTCAACCAAGAAGATTAATTTTCTACAAAAACAAAAGTTTCAACAAAATACATGAATTTTCGAACAAATAGTTGAGTTTTCAACCAAAAAGTTAAATTTTAACCAAGAAACATGACTTTCTTAACAAAATACATGAATTTTCCAACAACTAGTTGAATTTTTAACCAAAAATGGAATAGTTAAATTTTCAGTTTAAAAAATTAATTTTCAATGAAAAAAAAATTTGTCAACCATTTGAATTGACAAAAAAAAATTCAACAAAACAGTTTATTCCTCAACCAAAAACATGAATTTTCAACAAAGAAGATTAATGTGCTACACAAAAAGACAAATTTTCGCCAAGATGCATGAATTTTCAACCAAATAGCATTTTTAACGTGTAATAGATAAATTTTGAACCAAAAATCTTACAGTTACATTTTTAGATAAAAACAATTAATTTTAATAAAAAATAAAAATATCCAACAATATTTTTGAATTTTCAAACAAACTGGTGTATCTTAAAAAAATTAATATTTAAGAAAAAAGTTAATTTTCTACCAAATAGTTAAATTTCCAAATGAACAGTTTAATTTTCCATCCCGAAAAGATGAATTTTCAACAAAAATATCTAATGGCTAAATTTCAACAAAAAAATATAAAATTTCTACCATAAGACTTAAATTAAAAAAATAAAAAGACGAATTTTCAACCAAGAAGATTAATTTTCTACAAAAACAAAATTTTCAACAAAATACATGAATTTTCGAACAAATAGTTGAGTTTTCATCAAAAAAGTTAAACTTTAACCATGAAACATGACTTTCTTAACAAAATAGATTCATTTTCTATAAAAAACGAATTCTTAACAAAATACATGAATTTTCCCACAACTGGTTGAATTTTTAAACCAAAAATGGAATGGTTGAATTTTCAGTTTAAAAAATTAATTTTCAGTGAAAAAAAAATTTGTCAACCACTTGAATTTACCCAAAAAAAATTCAACAAAATAGTTTATTCCTCATCCAAAAACATGAATTTTAAACAAAGAAGATTAATGTGCCACACAAAAAGACAAATTTTCAACCAAATAGTTGCATTTTCAACGTGTAATGGATAAATTTTGAACCAAAAATCTTACACTTAAATTTTTAGATAAAAACAATTAATTTTAATAAAAAATAAAAATATCCAACAATATTTTTGAATTTTCAAACAAATCGGTGTATCTTAAAAAAATTAATATTTTAGAAAAAAGTTAATTTTCTACCAAATAGTTAAATTTCCAAATGAACACGTTAATTTTTCATCAAGTAGTTGATTTTTCTCAAAAATAAGTTGATTTTTAAACCCGAAAAGATGAATTTTCAACAAAAATATGTAATGTCTAAACTTCAACAAAAAAGATGAAATTTCTACCATAAAACTTAAATTTAAAAAATAAAAAGACGAATTTTCAACCAAGAAGATTAATTTTCTACCAAAAAAGACGAATATACAACAAAATACATAAATTTTCGAACAAATAGTTGAGTTAACAACAACAAAAAAAAAAAAGAATTTACAATGAATAATGTAATAGCAGATATTCCAACCAAAAATATTTTATTTCAAATAAAAAAAAGTTGAATGTAACCAAGGAAAAACTAAGATTCAACAAATCAGTTGAATTTTCAATCAAGAAAAATGTCAGTTGAATTTTAATACCAACATATGAATTTTTAATAAAAACTTCATTTTCTACCTAAATAGTTGATTTTTCAACCAAATCTTAACTTAGATATACTGGTTCCATCAGTCGTTCATCCTTCATTCTCTCAACATGTCCAAACCATCTCAACAAATTTCTTTCACACTTCTTTGAGGATTCCTTCATTAATGACTTTCTCCATTAGCGTTTTACCGCACATATTGCGCAGGAATTTCATGCCAATCGCGTTAATTTTACTCTTATTCTTTTCTTGGTATGTCCAGATCTCTCTACCGTGCAGCACAGTGGGTGTAAGCAGATAATTATATATGGCCATTTTAGCTTTATTTGTTATATTTTTACTTCTGGCAATGGCTCCTACACTGCCGATAACCTTCCATTTTGAAAATTGCCTCATTTTGCCCTGATCAATTTTTCATTTTCTCTAACCATTAATATTCAAAGACCAGAATCTAATTCTTGTAACATTTTTAACAAAGAATCTTTTTTAAACGAAATAAAACAATTTTAAATTAAAATTGAAAAGTAACAAATTGGTTATCCTTGAAAGTTATTTAAAGAGCCTCTTATAGAAATTCCCTGACTTTTTAAAGATTTTTTTCAAAATCCTTGACTTTCCCCTAACTACTCCCTGATTTCTAGGTTTTCCCTGAAGCTGCCGCCATCCTGAATTTAAAGACTGTTTTAAAAATCTGACTCTCTTCAAATGTCTTTACTTTTTACATATCTCTTTACTTATATGGTGAATTTCTTCTTGACAGAATGCATAAAGTCTGGCAGGACAACAGAAACCCTTCTAGATAGTCGACTCTGAGATCCCGTACAAATTTAAGCTTCGACGAGGGTATGATAGGTTAGAAGAGGCGGAGAGATAAAAATCCCCCTGGGAAATGGCTGAGTCGTAGCAAAGGAAATGCTCAAATAGAAGTATTTCAAAATCGCAACTCTCAAATTTCTTAGAAGAAAAATTCACTACTTCTATTACTTGAAAATATTATCCATCAAAGTTGTAGAAAAATAAACCCTAAGTCAATATTCTAAACCATACTATGACATACAACAAATGAAAACAACCTGTACCATGAATGTATTTCTTGATTTTGCATCTGGGATGTCTTACAATTATTTTTCAAACAAAATTTTTTGTATTACTGTATTAAAAAATGAGAATTCGAACAAATCCTTTTATCAAAATGTGTACTTGATTTTTTAAGAATATTTTATGCGATAAACCAATTCTCGAAAAAATGTTGGTTATCTAGTTCTGTACTGCCACCCGTCAAGTGTAACCTTGAAAATATTCGCAAATAACATTTTCACGGTCAATTCGAAAAAATAGTTATCAAATTTACTAAACAGTAATTATTGGTAATTTTTCGACTTCCCCTTACCTTTTTCAGCTCGAAAAATTATCATTTTAAATAAACAAATTTTTGTATACATATATAATTTATTGATTCGATAAAATTTATTTAACATATTATAATTTGTAATGTTAACTATATGAATTTTACTATTTTCATATTTTTAATTTATCCACTGTTAAACATAAAAATTATTTTAAAAAATCGTGAAATTCATTTAAAAACTTCAAATCCATTATTATCTAACATAACTAAAATCTTTGATTGATTCACACTTCTTCTTATATTGTTTCGTACTAAAAATTGATTGAAAAAGAACGTTGAATAATTTTATTTTTATTTTTGTTGTGCTTTTTCAGAAAAATAAAAAGTTTTTTGTAAAACTCTGAAAAAAGTGATTATAATTCCGTGGAAAAATCTAAACGATGAAAAAAGTCAGGTACTGAAAACATTTATAAATTAATAATGAAAAAAAATTTATTTAACATATCATTTTAATCTTAATTATAGCAATTTTTAATTTTTACTAATATTGATATTAAAATTAATTAACAATAAGTGAAATTCATTAAAATAATTAAAAATCTATTAATATTAGATATTAATGAAATCTTTGATAGATTCACATTTCTTCTTATGTTGTTTCGTTATGAAATTTGATTTGAAAGTAATAAAATCAAATGTTAATGAAAAATCCGTAGATATTTTTTTTCTTCAGAAAAATACTAGTTTTTTTTTTTGTAACAAAATTTATAAAATTGAGTATAAAGTGATTGTAATTCCGTGTAAAAAGCGAAAAATGAAAAAAGTTAGTTATCAAAAACATTTAAAATTTATTAATGAAACGAAATTTATTTAAAATATTATTTTAATGTTGATTGTAGCATTTTTTCATATGTAACATTAATGAAATCTTTGATCGATTCACACTTTTTCTGATAATTTTATAATTTTTAATCACACTTCGTTTTTTTTAAAGTTTTTTTTTATTTTAAAAGATAAAAACTCGTTTTTTAATCTTTAATAACAGATAAAAAATTAGAACTAAAAAAATTAGAATTAAAATTAGAAATTATTATTTGAATTGTCTGAAGATATTTTTTATTTTAACCCGTTAAGGACCAAAGTCCGTTTTTTCAAAACTTTTTTCAGCGACATTTCCTGCTACCGAATCAATTGTTAAAAAATTTCAAAACAATGAATTCTGATGTAAAATTTCCTGAACTTTCGAACTACGTCATCAGAATTGCAAAAAAAATCAAACTGAAATAATTATAGTTGTTTATTTTCCAAAAGGTTTCAAACCATTTACACTCAAATTCGGAAAAGACATCAAAGTAAAAAATTACCAAAATTTTTAAAACGATACACATCTCAATCTTATTTTTAAATTTCCAAAAATAAAATGCATTTGAAAAGTCGCGATGCTATCATCGACATTGAGAACATGTAAGCGAAAATAAATGTGATTTGTACCTATTTTAAGACTACGTCAAACTGATAAGTCCGACACCGATTTCCGGAAAAAATCCAATACATGTCTCGCGCTACCAGGAAAATGGTTTACGTAAACGCAACCATTGATTTATACATAGTGCATGTATAAATATATACGAGAAAAATTCTGTCGTTCCCACAATGACTGAAAGTCGATCAATATTAGGATAATTTTATGAGAAAAAATCGTGCTGTAACTCAATTTGATATACCATTATGATTCAGTATGGCAATAAGTATTTATATGAAAAAAGTTAGTCAAAGTAAGCGCCGCGCGTCTTCAAAAAAGGGCTTTGTAGTCTTTTAAGACGTTAATTAAGTCGTTCAAAAATTCCCCTCCCTACTTTGTTACCCCCTCCCTACTTCCATAATCCCCTACTTCCCCACCCCTCACTTCACCCTTCGCAATCTCTTCCACAACATCTTCCTCCTTTAGTTCCCCCTCACTCCGCTGCCACAGCTAACAATCCAATTCACCTGCCATCACTTCCCCACCCCTACTCATCCTCATTTCTAAAAATTTCCTCCATTTCCCCTCACTTACACTCCCTTCCCCTACACCCCCCATTCATCCTAATCATTTCTACTCTCCCACCCCCATTTCCCCTACATCCTCTCCTCTCATTTCCTATACTTCCCCTTCTCTAATTTTCCTCACTTACCCTTACTCATTTCCCCTTAATTCCCCTAATTTCCCCTACTTACCCTGTCATAATTTCACCCCACTTCCCTTCCCCTCAATTATCATACTTCCCCCTCTCATTTCCCCTCACTTCCCACCACTTTTCCCTATTCCCCTCTTTTCCCCTGTTTTCAAGGAAATTCCCGTTTTTCTGGTTGTTTTGCTTAAATCTGAACTGGATAAATGGAACCCAATAAGAAAATCCAACTATTTTTCGTTGAAAGGTTTTTTAATTTTTAATTTAAAAGTCTAATATTATATTTTTTAATTCAAAATTCATCTCTTTTGGTTGAAAATTAATTTTCCTAACTGAAAATTTAACTAATCCACTTTTGGCTGAAAATTGATCTTCATTAGCTGATTTAAATATTGCATTATTCATTGAGAATTCGTATTTTTTTGGTTGAAAATTCAACTACTTAGTTGAGAGTGGAACTACTTTGTTAATAATATTTATTTTATTGGTTTAAGACTCGACTGTTTTGTTGAAAATTCGTTTATTTTTTAGGCTAAAATTTGATCGATTTTAGTTCAAACTTCAACTATTTAATTTTTAATGAAGAATTCATCTTTTTTTACTATATTTAACTATTCCAGAAAAAAACATTCATTCTATAAGCTAAAAATTCATCTCTTTGGTCAAAAATGTAACTATTTTGTTGAAAACTTTTTTTAATAAAAAATTAATCCTCTTGGTAGAAACTCCATCTGCTTTCTTGAAAATTTGTGTTTTTTTTTTAGTTAAAAATTAATTTTTTAAACGGAAAATTGAAATATTTTAGTTAAGGATTCATCATACAAGGTAAACGTTTATATTTTGGTTGAAAATCTAACTGTTTTGTTGATAATTTGTTTTTTCTTTGTTAATTTTTTTTTCTTTTTTTTTTTGCTAAAAATTTAACTATTCCAGTTAAAGATTCATTATATATAGGTTAAAAATTAATCTCTTTGGTCGAAAATGTAACTATTCCATTGAAAACTTTTCTTTTACGGTAGAAAATTAATCTTCTTGCTAGAAAATTATTCTATTTGATTGAAAATTCATCTCTTTTGATAGAAATTAAAACTTTTTTGTTAATCATGCAACTTTTTGGTTCTCTATAAATTTGAATCAGTAAAATTTTCACTAATACTAATTAGTGCCTGTAATCTAGCTATAAATGAGCTATTTTTTATTAATAAATCAGGAAAAACGACTAATTCATCAATGAAAATAACTGATTCATAGCTAGAATTTAGTTCCTGATTACGACATTTTAACTAATTCAAATCTGCTGATTTAAAGATTAATCTGCTTTGCTTGAGGATTCCAGTATTTTATTGAAAATTCGTCTTTTTCGTTAGAAAACTCATCTCTTTTTGTATAAATTTTTATTATTGTTGTTAAACATGCAATTATTGGGTTGAAAAATTAATCTGTTTTGGTTTAGGATTCGACTAATTTGTTGAAAATTCAGCATTTTTGGTTAAATTCAACAGATTTTTATTTTAAATTATAAATTCTTTTTTTCGTTCAAATATCAACTGCTATATTTTCTGTTGAGAATTAATCCTTTGTCATATAAAATTCAACTACTTTGTAAAATTTTTTGGTTAAAAAGACATATTTTTTGGATACGAATTTAACTGTTTTGTTGAACATTCGTCTCTTTGGATAGAAAATTCGACTATTTGGATGAAAAATATAACTATTTTATTGAAAATTCGTCTCTTTGCTTGAAAGTTCAACCATTTTATTCTGAATGTAACTGTTTGGTTAATAATTAATTTTTTTCAAAAATTCAACTATTTAGTTGAAAATTCATCTTTGTGCGTTGAAAAGCAACGGTTTTGTTACATAGAAACACCTTTTTTGTTCGAAAATTCAACTATTTAGTGATAAATGCAACTGTTTAGTCTAACATTAATTTTGTTTGTTGAAAATTCAACTATTTAATTGAAAATTCATCTTTTTTGTTGAAAATTCAACTATTTAATTGAAAATTCATTTTTTTGTTGTTGAAAATTCAACTATTTTATTGAAAATGCAATATATTTCAACTTGAAATCGTAAGCGTTTCATATTGAATTCAATATGGTACCTATACATTAATTTTAATTAAAGTATTTATTACCCAATTATTCCCCTATTTTCGTGGAAAATCACCCTATTTCCTCTGTTTTCAGACCATTTTAGGCTATGAAGTTTGTTAAACTATTGTGTTTGTATATTTTATTTATAAGACGCTTATAGAATCAAATCGAAGAAAAAATTTTGACTTAAAAGAGGCTATGATCTGTTACAAGGAAGAGGAGAATTGGAAAAAGTATTCGAAATACAATGACGTAGTTTTTGAACGACCCCAAAACATCGTATCGACCATATTCGTACCAATATTTTCTTGATTCAATGCAAATTTTTTTTCTGTTTATTATTATATCATAAAGCCGTTTCCCTTTCGGGGTAGGCGTGAATTGCTCGGTGGTAAAGTAGTGATGTGTGGATGGG
>JAABKJ010014469.1:0-10104 GCA_011634705.1 Andricus grossulariae
GTGTCGTTTCTCCATAAATTTAATTTGTTTATTTTCAACGTTATTTTTTTATGATTTAAACTGAAAATACGCATACTGGTTTAAAGTGGTTCTAAGCAAATTTGTGGATATAATTTAGGCGAAAATTTTTGTTAAATAAAAAGTTATTGCAGCATGTGTCGTTTTTCCAAAAAGATAATTTTTGATGCATTTTTATAGCAAGAGTTTATAACAAATTTGTAGGTCTTTTTCGGTTGAACAACTTTTGTGTTTTCATTTTTTTTTCGACTCTTGTGTCATTTTTAAAAAATTATTATTTTTATTTTTATGTTTTTTTTTTACGATTGAATAATATACTCGCCCTTTATGAAAATTATAAATAGCAAATTTGTACATCCTCTTTGAGTAAACAAGTTTGCCTATTATTTTTTTCTTACCTTGTGTCGTCTTCCAAAACATAAAAAAATTTTTATTCCAAGTGTTATTTTTCACGAATAAAACAAAAAATACGCTTCCTATCAAAATGTGTTTCATAACAAATTTGTAGATCTTTTTGGGGTACACGATTTTTTTATCTCCATCCTTTTTGTACCTTGCATAGTTTGATTCTGAAAAAGAAACGTTTGTCTCTTCTTGACTTCTTTTAATATCTTGCGTTTTTCGGCTTAAAATATTAATTTTCGATTGTTTTTTGGGATTTTGAAAATGTTATAACTCGGATAATGTTCATTTTGTTGAAAAATTTCATGAGCATAAATTGTTTGTATTTTGTAGTACTACTGATAACCGTACATAAAATTATCAAATTATAAAAAAATTGGTCTCAAAAATTTTCAAAATGTGCTCACTTTTTCAATTTTTATCCAAAATAGGTGAAGCGAGTTGAAACTCAACATTTCTCTTCATAATTGGGCACAGAATATGAAAATATTACTTTTCAAATATCACCCCCATAAGTCTATTTATAGGGTCCCAAAAAAAGCCCATAAGTGAAAAAAATGGGTTATGCGAGGTTTTGACATTAATTGTGACTTTTTTGTTGTTTTTTATGCACATTGTTTCTAATAGATTAAAAATATAACTTTATACTTGTAACTAGATGTTTACATAAATTGTTTAAATAATTTATTATTGCTTTTAGCCAATTTTCAAGTAGAGTGAGATAATACTTCATTATTGTTAACAAGAATACTTGTTTAAACAATTTATTATTATTATAATTTTCTCTTAAAATAATGCTAGCAAACTGCAGTTTTTTCAAAAATGTTCCACTTATTATCCAATTTTTAATCAGAGTGAGTTGAATAATTCATTAAAGTTAACAAAATTATTTTTTTAAACAATTTATTATTATTTAAAATAATATTATCATTGAATAATGTTAGCTGGTTGCGGTTATGTCTGAAATATTCAACTTTCAATCCACTCTTTACTTGGAGTTTGGCAATAATTATTGAAATTTAACAAACATAATTGTTTTAAAAATTATTATTGTCAAAAACTAACTTCTTCTATAGTAATGCTAGACAGTTGCGGTTTTTTCTGAATTTTTAAACTTTTTGTCATCTGTTTACTTAGTCAATTAATAATTAATGCAAGTTAGGAAGAAATATCAAATATTAATATTAATTTATACAAAAAGGTTCTCAGTAACTACTTCAAGGGAAAAACCGCAACTTTCTAGCACTTGTCTGAGGGAAGATAGTTGTAAATAATAATAAATTGTTTAAACAACTATTTTTCCTAACATGCATTAATTATTATCTCACTAAGTAAAATGTGGACAAAAAGTTAAAGATTTGAGAAGGAAACAGCATCTATCTCGCAATAATATAGATGAAGATGGTTATAAACAATAATAACTTATTTAAACAATTATTTTTGTTTAACTGAATTAACTATTAAGTCACTTCAAGTGAAAAATAGACAGTTAGTTGAAAATTTCAGAAAAAAACGCAACTTTCTAGCATAACGCAAAGAGAACATTATTAACAATAAGAATAAATTGTTTAAACAATTATTTTTCAAACTTGAATCAATTATCACTTTAATCTAATTGAACATTGCACAAAAAGTTTAAAATTTCAGAAAAAACCGCAACTAACTAGTATTAATATAGAAGAAGATAGTTACAAACATTAGAAATTTGTTTAAACATTTATTTTTGCTAAATTGAATTAAATGTTAACTCACTTTAAGTGAAAAGTGGACATAAAGATCAAAATTTCAGAAGAACCGCAATTTATAGCATTATTTAAAGAAATATTATTAACAATAATAATGAATTGTTTAAACAATTATGTTTGTTAACATAAATCAACTGTTATCTTACTCTAATTTAATATTGGACGAAAAGTGGAAAATTTGTTTAAAAACCGTGACTTTCTCTCTCTAGTCTAAGAGAAAATGGCTAAAAGCAATAATAAATTGTTTAAACAATGTATGTAGAAATATAATTATCAATATAAAGTAGTATATTATGTATTAGAAACAATTTGCATTTAAAAACTGCAAAAAAATCATAATTAGCGCTAAAAACTCGCAAAACCGATTTTTTCACGTTTGGGGTTGTTTTGGGACCCTATAAAAAACTTATGGGGGTTATATTTGAAAAGTAAGATTTTATTCGTATTCTATGGCTAATTGTGAAAATAAATGTTGAGTTTCAACTCGATTTCGCTAATATTGACAATTCTGAATAAAATTTACAAAAACGTATTTTTTTCTTATGGGAAATACGCGTTAAACTTCATGGGACTTGCGCCATCTCCAAATATAATTAAAAAAAAAAAAAAAAAATTGATTTATTTTTGCATGGATTCGAATACATTTCCGGGCTGTATACATAAAAATTCGAAAAAAAAAACTTTTTCAATTTTTTGGGGGTAAAGTTTATGGATGTTCTTGGAGCGAAAAAATGGTTAGAAAATTTTTTTTGGTTGAAATATAATATTTAAAAAAATAACGACAAATTCAATTTTGTTAATTTCTACCTAAAGTTAAAAAAAAGTCTCAACGGATTGTTTACGGATCTTTTTTGAAACTTCAAAATATGTACGTATTTCCTTAGGTTATAAAAAAGAGCATTAAAAAAACGAAGAACATTTTTTTGCAACTTTAGGTAAAAATGAACTAAATTGAATTTTCAACTAAAAGAGATAAATTTTGAACCAAAAACGGAATCGGTAAATTATTAATTTAATAAACGAATTTTCAACTGGTCGAATTTAACTGCAAAATAATATTTGTGACAAAATGGTTAAATCCTTAAACAAAATAACGAATTTTCAACAAACAAGGTTAATTTTTTACCCAAACAGAAAAATGTTCAACAAAATACATGAATTTTCTACCAAATAGTCCAAGATTCAACTTGAAAGAAAAAAATTTCAAATGAAATTGAATAGCTGAATTTTAAGATAATAAAATTAATTTTTAACCGAATAGTTTAATTTTCTACCAAAGTAGTAGTTGAATTTTAAACCAAAAAAAAAAAATTTTTCAACAAATAAGTGAATTGAAAAACCCAATATTTAAACCCAATTTTCTACCAAATTGTTTTCAAATAGAAAAGACGTATTTTCTAGAAAACAGTTGAATTTTCGACCCAAACATATGAAGTTTCAACAAAAAAGTTAATTTACGACTAAATAGTTGATTTTTTAACTAAAATGATGAATCTTCAACAACAAAAAAATTAATTTTTTACAAGGTCGTTCAACCGTAAACCAAATAACTGATTTTCATTAACAAAAAAACGAAAATTAAAAGTTAACTTACTCGATTCTAGCCATCGTCATACTGCCGGGGATCAAGGAATTAATATGAGTAAAGTAAACATAGAAAGGGAAGTCTTGGAAGAGATATAAATATTAGATTAACCAAAATTCCCATGTCTCTCATTTATGAAACACTTTTGTTCCGCAAAGATGCTCTGACGCAGGTTGCTGAATAATCTCTCTAGCAATCATCCTAGGCGAAGAGCTTCACAAAGTCATCATATGTCATAGATCACACAAAATTAAGCAAACTGACTGATAATCCCATAGTAAGGTCCATACTTTTACTCTAATTACATGTAGTGCTGCAAAATTTTACAATTTAGATTTAAATGTTCACTTCTTAGTTTAATTGAACACTTCACAAAGTTAGGTTTTATGATTATATCACTTTACTCTAAAAACAATTGTGATGCGCATTTGGACTCCTGCTGATCAGGATTAGGTTCTCTTGCCTTACTTGTACATACATACCTACTTTCTAGGATAAGAATGGTCCAAAAATACGTTAAAAATTATTTTTTATACTGGAGAGCAGCGACCTTCCCCCCCCCCCCCTTATGAGGTTGTCGAAAAATAAATTCCTTTTTTTTTGTTAAATCAGGCAACATTAACCGTGTCCCGGGCCTTTGAATTTAGCATAGTATTTCCCTCCAAATAACTTTCAATTTTGACCTCCCTCCCAACCTCCTTGTATTGTGTCCGGAAAATGCCCCAAAAAATTCGAAAAGAGCAGTTTTAAGTAAAATTCATATCAAAGACGACTTTTTAAAAACTTTTTTTGTATCAATGCTCATTATTTTTTTCGGGAACTTCACAAAATGGGAGGGGGGATCGTTGATCTGAAAAAAAAAAATTTTTTGCCACCCTATTGTAGGATGTACGCTAATTCTTTCGCAGAAACAATAAAAAAAAGTTTATTCATATGGATTTTGTATTTTATTCGAAAAATTTATAGAGAGAGTGAAAGGAATTTAATATTACTTTAGTCCTAAGTCCTAGGTAGTTCTAGAAAATAAATGCAGCACTAAACCCGAAATATAATTCACTAGGAATTTGTGTGGAGTTATTTGGCATCTGCGTAGAGTTGTATGTATAGAGTTTGTTTGGAGTTATATGGAATTTGTTTTGAGTTATGGGGAGTTATATGGTATCTGCGTGGAGTTTCAAGGCGTTTGTGTAATTATTCGGCATTTGTATGGAGCTATATTCAATTTGTGCATAATTATGTGTAATTTTTATGGAGTCATTTGGAATCTGCGTAAAGTTGTATGGAGTTTGTGCAGAGTTATTTGGAATTTGTTTCGAGTCATGCGGAGTCATGTGATATCTGCCTGGAGTTTTAAGGATCATAAAATGTAGAGTTATTTGGAATTTATATGGAGTTATATTGAATTCATACGTGATAATATGTAATTTGCACATAGTTATTTAGAATCTGCGTAGAGTTTCATGGAGTTTGTGTAGAGTTATTTGGAGTCTGCGTGGAGTTGTATGGAGTCTGTGTGGAGTCATTTGAATTTTTTTTTTAATTATGCGAAGTTATGTGGAACCTGCGTGGAGTTTTATGCAGTTTTTCTAGAGTTATTTGAAATTTTTATGGAGTTATGTTGAATTTATACGCAATTATGTGTAATTTTCATGTATTTAACCACCCTAGAGTTATTTGGGGTTTGTGTAGATGTATTTGGAATTTTTATTAAGTTATGTGTAGAGTTATATGGAATCTGCATGCAGTTTTAAGGAGTTTATGTAAAGTTATTTGGAAATTGTATGTAGCTATGTTGAATTAATGTGTAGTTACGTGGAATTTGTGCTTAGCTTCTTGGAATCTGTTTAAAATTGTTTGGAGTTTATGTGGAGTTATTTGGAATTTGTGTCGAGTAATTAGAATTTGTGTGGAGTTATTTGGAATCTGCATGACCAAAAAACAACTTAGCACAAACAACATCGAAATCACCATTTAAAGGCGAAACAAAAGTTTACTCCCGAGTTGAAGTGTTTCTGAAGGAAGACGAAGAAAGTGTGATTAAAAAAATGTATCCAGTTCCGAGAAATAAAATGTAGAAGCTTACAATCTCAGAGTTACAGGAACCTAAAATTGGAACAGGTTCGGTTGCGGATCACGATAAAAAGTGTAATTTACGGTTTAAACAAAAAATAAAAACTTACTCCCGAGATATTGAGCTGATAAATTGGGAGAAAATTAGTTTGATCAGAAAAAGTTAACCAATTCGGACTGAATCATTAAAGAATTTGGACATTAAAATTTCATGGGTTTTGAAACTTGTTTTTGGATAACGACCGAAAATCTTTTTTTCAATTTTTAAAAATAATTCAAACTTTCTCTCGAGATATGGGTAGTCTGGATAAGAATAAAGAAGTTTTCATTTAAAAAAATGATTCTTTTCCGGAAAAATAAAAATTTAGTGTGACGGTATCGCACTGTTACTGTCGATTTTTCGCTGAAAGGTCTATAAAAAGAAGAAAGGTATAAGAAGATTGGTACTTTGGTGCTGAAAGAAGTGGTAAATAGTTCTATTTAAGGGCCTTTTCTTTGAGAAAAAAGTATTTTATTATTCGACTTTATTTGAAAACTTTTAGGAAGAGGAATATGGTCAGAAAAAAGGTTTGAAAAGGGTAAGAGGTAAGATAATTAAAAAAAAATGAAAAAGAAGATGGGAGACCAGTATAGAGTCAGTTATCTGGCTTTGAGTTACAAATATAATATATATTTTTATTACTATATTAAAAATGACATTCCGAACGAGTCCTTTCAACACAACATGCATTTGATCTTTTTAAAAAATTGTTAAGCCAAAAGCCCATTTTCTGCAAAAGTGTTGGTTATCCGATTTTGTGCTATAACCCTTTATTTATCACAATTTAATCCGAATCATTCCATTCTTTTTCAATAATCAATCTATTATTGTACAATTCTAATTCTAATACAATCTATTGTATTAGAAGAATATAACTAAAACTAGTTATACCTAGTTTATTTTTCAATTATTTTAATATTTAAAAATTAAAGTGGCCACTAGACAAAATGGAAAATGCAATTTCGAAGGTTCGAATTAAAAAATTTAATTTATTCAATGTCTTAATTTTCAATTTATTAATTACAATTTTTTAAATCTACAGAATCGCATAGTTATTTTATGTCTGCTAGCGAACGACTTTTTCTACTTTTAATCTTCTTTTTAATGTAAGGCAAATTTTACATTTTTTTCGCATTTCTTCGCATTAAGAATAAATGATTGAAAATTATGTGTCTGAAAAAACTGAGTATTGTAGTCTAAAAATTATAATGAAGAAAATTTGTCAATTTAAATCATTATTGAGATATTACCAATTGATCCGATTTTGAATGTGTTCAATTTTGAAGGCTTTCCAAATTTCAAAATTTAAAATTGTTCATTTACTCGTTCGTTTTTCAAGTTTTATGGTTAAAACCATTTTTTTTTAGTATTTCTCATTTGAAATTGTTGCATATTAAGGGCCTTAATTTTCAATATTTCGAGTTTTAAGTTACTGGAATTATATTGTTAAATTTTCACTGAAATTAAAAATAAATTCACTTTCCAATTGTTTTATTGTACACCCGGTTGTGATAATAATTTTGATTTATAAATTTCAAGTGATACAAAATACTGTAACTTGGAAAACAAAAAGAATCAATATTTTGGTCCTAAAATTCGTATTCAGTGAAATAATGTACAGATACTTATAGCTGTGACGCAAAAGCGGTGAAAGGGGAGAATTTTATGTTCCAAATTCGTATTCAATGAGAACAAATACATAAAATGTGTCATGAGGGTGGACTGTTTATACCATACTTTTGATATTGAAAATGTAAATTCAATGTGGCGTATATTTTCTACAGTTCATATTGCCTGGATTGAGGATAAATGTACTCATAAAGGACATACATGAATTATTTATTAAAATTATTTTTGATAACATTGAATTGCTCTCTACATTTTCCAGTAATCCAATAATTAGATTTAATATTGAATTAAAACCAATTCACGCAATGCGCTTCCGATTTCCTGAATTTAATCACGTACATGAGGAGTAAGTGAACAAAAGTGATAAATCCATTTCTTTTCTCAAAAAATTGAGATAATGATTGTTTCGGTATATTTGTCGAATATCATGAATTTTATTATCAAAGTTAAAGTGGCAAAAGAAATTGTCTTCTTAGTTATAATATCTATCCATAAAATAAAATGAATTTGTACAAAAGTTTCAATTTCGGATTAAAAAGATTCATTATGTAAATAGATAAACTTTAACATGTAAGCACTTTTTTCAGAAATAGTTTTTAATATAAAAGTAAATCCTGGAATATCAAACCGTTGTATATCATTCTGATTATAAACTTCAGAACAAAATGATCCACTTTTGCGGATCCAAAAGCACTTGTTATATATTTTTTTTTATTTCGTCGGTTAGTCACGACCGACATGATATTTCTAAACCCAGGAATATTTTTGAAAGTTGTTTGAAATTTAGGGAAGGAGAAAAATTACGGGTTTTCTATACTGTGCTATAAAATCTATATAGTTCTGGAAATTAATTTTCACTTTCTAAAAGAGTTTTTTTTTAGATTTATCTAGCGCCGACTCTCACTTCTGAAAGGTTTTCAACTTCGTAGGACCAACAGAAAATTTTTTATAAAATGTTGAATTTTCAAAACAATACATGAGTTGTCAACAAAAAGTTTACAATTTAACTAGAAAAGAGCAAGTTTAATCAAAAAATGGAATAGTTCAATTTTCAGTTCAAAACTTAATTTGTAAAAAAACGAATTTTCTACAGAATAGTAAAATTTTCCATCAAAAAAGATGAATTTTCAAATCAAAAAGACGAATTTTCCACAGAACAGTCGAATTTTCAAGCAAGAAAGATTGTTTACTCAAAAAGGAAAAAAGCCAACCAAATTATTGAATTTTCAACTCGAAAATATGCATTTTTAACAAAAAAGTTAATTTTCAGCACAATTGTTAAATTTTTAACCCAAAATATGAATTTTTAACAAAGCAGTAGAATTTTGAAACCAAATAATACAAATTTTAATCAAAAATATGAATTCTCAACCAAGAATATGATAGTAGTTTTTCAACCAAAAAGAATTAACTTTCAACCAAAAATAATTGAATTTTTCACAAAAAAGATGAAATCTCTACCAAAAAAGTGAATCTTCCACAAAATAGTTTAATTTTCAATCAAAGATATGAATTTTCAACATAAGAGTTCAATTTTCAACCGAAAAGATTCATTTTGAACGAATAAGATTAATTTTTTATTAAAAAATACGAGTTTTCAATAAAATTCATTTTTCTCAACCAAATAGTTGAATGTCTAAATACAAAAGATCAAATTTCAACCAAATAGTAAAATTTTCAAGAACACCGTTGAATTTCCCGCCGAAAAGAATACTTTTTAACAAACTGGTTGAATTTTGAACCAAATAATAACATTTTCCACCAGAAAAGATAAATTCTCAACCAAAAATATAATATTTGCATTTCAACCACACAAAATTAATTTTCAAAATAAAATAGTTAGATTTTCAGTTAGAAAAATTAATGTTCAACCAAAAAACGAATTTTCGACAAAATGGTTCAATTCTCAACCAAAAGAAATGCATTTTTAACGAAGGAGTTCAGCTCTTAACCCAATTCTTTAATTTTTAACCAAATATTTAAATTTCAACTAAGAAATACAATTTTTCAATCCAAAATGGAATAGTTAAGTTCTCAGTGCTACCAAAAAAGCGAATGTTTAACAAAAAAGTTGAATTTTCAAGCAAAGAGATGAATTTTGTTGGTTAAATTATACTCTTTGTGATTTAATATTTTAATTTTTTGGTTGAAAATTTAACGACTTGGTTGAAAGTTAAACTACTTTTTTGAAAATTCTTCTTGTTGGTTGAAGATTCATAATTTGACTGAAAATTTAATTATTTGATTAAAAATGATGTGCTTTGTTGAAAATTCGTGTTTTATGGTAGAAAATTAATCTTTTTCGTTGATAATTCAGTTTTTTATTTAAGAATTAAAATGTTCTGTGAAAATCTCGCCTTTTTGCTTTGAAAATTCAACAATTTTATACCAAATTTTGTTCTTGATTGACTGAAAAATCTTTCTTGGTTGAAAATTCACCTCTGGTTAGAAATTCATCTTTCTGATTTGAAAATTCATCTGCTTTGCTTCAGTTCAAATATTTTTAATTTCAAATAAAAATCGCGTTGCGTAATTTTTGGACGACTCCTAAATAAATTCACGAAAAAATTTTAGTTTAAAAGTTCAGAAAAAAACTTTACATAATTTATGCACGG
>JAABKJ010014470.1:0-10103 GCA_011634705.1 Andricus grossulariae
AATTATTATTTCTTTTGTCTTCAGAATATACATTATAAGATTTAATTGCTAATCAGAAGTTATATAACTAATGGGTTGGAATGAAATCGTAAATAAATCTGTCAGAATTTGAGGTTAGCTGTCAAGTAAAAAGATAAGATTTCTTACATGCACATTGCGAATTGCTTTTTAATGATGAACCCGATAAAAAGGCTGGCATGAAAAAGCATTGAGAATTTTGATTAATCAAAAATGCAGTTTCTGTCCTTTGTTTTTGAATCCTTGATGAGGTAGGAAAAATAATGAAATTCCAATCCCTTTCAAAGCTCTGATGGCCTAAAATGTTCAAAATATAGTAGGATTGTGTTAAAAAATATCACTTCTTTCAAATTTTATCAATTACAAAAATATAAAGTCATGATAAACTTTTTAAAATTATTGTTCAGCTCAGCTATCTGTGTGGAAATTAATCCTGATAGCGTAAAATGACGGCGAAAATTTTCATATACTTTTCCATGCAATTCTTCTTACTGGTAGGGGACATACATGCCTTTAAATTACCTTTAAAAATATGTAAGAAACTAATTCTTTACTTTACAGGAATGACTTAGAAAACTTATCGATTGCCTACTGCACAGACGCAAAACGTCTATGGAACCGTATGGAAGGAACCACATAAAGAAGCACTCGAGAAGTATGAAGCAGCAACTCTTGATCAACATAAGTGTTTTGCAGAAAAATTTAAAGCTGTAAGCTCTGTCGTTCTATTTTTGAAGAAATATCCGCAAAATTTTCTCCTGCTGAAGGAAAGTTGTGAAATCTTACAGTAGGATTTCATCGGGCCATATTATTACAGCCAAAAACACAGCAGAAAGCCTTACTTTTACTAGCTCTTGATTCAAAACGCATTCCACTTCCAATATTCATTTCGAAAAACACTATAATTACGCGAAATAAGCAAAAAAATCTGATTATTTTTTAATATGTGTCTTATCCGGGTATCTCTAACATGTTCACTAGTAGAAAGTCACCCGTCGAGACAACTTCAAAATATCATCACCAGGTGCCGGATTCGACCTGAGAGGTTCCTAATAGGATTTGTAAACAAAACACTGTAGCCAGCGAGCGTCGTCCAAGTGTACACAAATATATATATTAAGAAGTGTTTGTAGCCCATGTCGTAGTGTGCATTCATACATTTGCACCCGTTTTTCTATTTGCCGTGCGCCAGCGCTAAACACAACATCATGTGGTCAACAATTTTTCGTATAGTGGTTTAGAAAGATGGCAAAGCCTTTGTTTCGCTTCTTTTAAAGCACTATACGAATTTTCGTTATTTGGATCCATTACAAAATTCAATACAGCGACTTATAAATACTGTAATTGTTTGTATGTAAGAGTCTAATATTCTTACGATTTATTATAATCAGAGATATTAGTCTGCATTTCCATAGTCACTATTCGACTTTTTCTAACCGTACCTCGATTATCCCTAAATTCGTATATTTTATTTCAATTATGGATATGCGATAAAAGAAATTTTAATACCGAAAGTCTCTCCGTGCTGGTGGAGGTGACGTACCCTATTTACCAGTATCGCAATTACCTTTTATTTGTTTCAATAAAGATGAAAATGTTACACATACGCCTTATTTTATCAAGCTTTTCTGTTTATCACTATTCTCATGTTTGTGTAAATCTTAAACTAATATATTATACAGCTTTAAACAAATTAATATGTTTTTACTCAGTATATTAACATACAAAAAGTGAAAAATTACTAAAACGGAGTGTGTTTTTTATGAAAATAAATTATTTTATTATTTTCTTTTAAAAATATGCCAGTAACGAAAAAAAGTGAAATTGTTCTATCAATATTTGAAATCTTATCTTACATTTAGGCCAACAAATCTTCTAAAAATCTTTTCGATTTCCAAATTGGGTTTCTTTTGAAAAATTGCCTGTTTCAAGTCAGTATCATAATTCTTTCAGGAAGTTTTCCTTCCTAAGTCGAAATTGTAATTCTCCTGGAAAATTTCTTGCTTTAGGTGTGAATTAGAATCTTTGTTCGAAAATTTCCTATTTCAAATCCCTAGGAAATTTTTATATTGAATTTTAAAATATCAATAAGGAGGCGAGCAACTTTAACCCACATGACCAACTTTACCTCGTTTTATGGTATATAAATTATAATTTTTTTTTTCAAAAATTCCCTGTTCCAAACCAGAATTATAATTCTTCTCCAAAGAAAAAGATTATTATAATTCTTCCGAAAAATTCCTGTTTTCAGATTTGAATTATCATTGTTTTTCGAAAAGTCCCTGTTCCAAGTCAAAATTGTAATTCTTTTGGAAAATTCCTTATTTTAGCTCTGAATAATTTTTTTTTTCGCAAATTCCTTGATCCAAATCAGAATTATAATTCTCTTTGACAATTCCAAGTTCAGATTCTTACTCTTTTGTTAAATTTCTTGTTCTAACTCACAGTTATATTTTTTTTACAATAATTTCTTATTTCAAGTCAGAGTCTTAATTTTTCTCGTCTTATTCTTAGTCAGAATTATAATTCTGCATGACAATTTCCTCATTTAAGTCAGAATGATAATCATTTTGGAAAATTCCTTACTACAGTTGTAATTTTTGTTCTTACAAAATTACCTGTTCTAACCAGAATTAAAATTATCTTAGACAATTCGACGTTTCAAGTTCAGATTCTTACTCGTTTGAGAAATTTCTTGTTTTAACTCCAAATTATAATTCTTTTTTAAATTGCCTATTCCAAGCCAGAGTTATAATTCTTCTCGAAAATTTCCTCTTGCAAGTCAGAATAATAATACTTCTTTGAGTAAAATTCCATGTTTCAGATTCGAATTATAAGTGTTTTTTTTAAATTTCCTGTTCTAAACCCACATCATAATTCTTTTTTCAAAAATACCCCATTCCATGTTAAAATTATAATTCTTTTGGAAACTTCCTAATTTAATATCTAAATAATATTTTTTTTCAAAAATTCCCTGTTCCAAATTAGAATTAGAATTCTTCTCGAAAATCTTCTCTTTCAAATCAGAATAATACTTCTTTTGGAACAGTCCTTGTTTTAGATCTGAATTGTAATTTATTTTTGAAAATTTCCTGTTCCAAACCAGAATTATAATTCTCTCCAAAAACCCCGGTTCCCAGTTAAATTTGTAACTCTTTAAACAAAATTCCTTGTTCCATATATAATTAATATTTTTTGTCAAAAAAGCTAGTAACAAAATTCCTTGTTTCAGATCTGGAAATAAAAATTTGAAGTAGCATTTATTTTCCAAAGTTCTCTAGGAATCCCTGGAAATCTTTGAAAATCCTACAAAGTTCTCTAGAAATCGCTTGGAATTTGTTATATCTGTGGAAATCTTTCAGCAGCTTGTAGAACCCCTTAAAATCCCTCACGAACAACCTCAACCAACTTTAACCTAAAAAAGATCTTACGGTTTTTTTGCGGAATATTATTTTTACGTAGTATGCGCATATTTCGCACAAAAAGAATAATATAATCTTAATAATATAAAAGATTCTTTGCCTTGAGAAGAATCGATTGAACTATATTATTTATACATTTTATTAAAGAGTATGGAAGTAATGGTCAATTACATGAGTTGAAAAATCTATTTTTATGGTAAAAATCTTCTCACTCACATAATTTAAAGTTGATGCAAAAACAGAAAAGATTCGTTGATTAGAGACGAATCGATTGACCTATAATATGCATACATTTTGTTAAAGAGTAAGGGAGTTATGGACATTTGTATTATTTGAAAACCCGGGTTTTTATCGTTAAACTTTTTTATTAACATAATTCAAAATTGATGGAAGAACGAAAAAGATTCCTTGAATCGAGACAAATCAATTAACCTGTAATATTAATACATTATCTTGAAGAGTACGGAAGTTATGGACATTTATCCTGTTAACAAACTAATCTTTTGGATTTTCTTTTAGCCTATTCTTGTTGGCCAAGAAGTAGCGAATCGATTTTGGTATAATTAACCCAAAAATGTTGCTTTGTTCAAAAGTTATAATAAAATAAAATTTGTCGGTCTTCCAGACCAAGTGTGGGTGAGCAAGAGTAAAAAATTATGTGTGGTCTCCGAGGGTTAATTATTCGCATTGCTACAATTAAAATTTAAATTTAGTAAATCAAATAAAAATGTTCTCAATAATATAAAAAAATTTCCTGTTCCAAATCAGAATCATAATTGTCTTATTTTCAGAAATCCCTCATTGCGAGCCAAAATGGTAATTGTTTTGGAAAATTCATTCTTTCATATCTGAAGTATATATATATATTTTTTTCCTAATTTTCTGTTTTAATTCAGAATTATAATTCTTCTCGAGAATTTCCTAAATTAGAATTTTAGTCTGAAAATTTCCCATTAAAAATCAGAATCATAATTCTTTTAGAAAATTCGTTTCATAGAGCATAGTCAGGATAGTACATGAAAAATTTGAATCAAGGTATATTTTCTAGTTTTCTCTAGAAATTCCTATAAGTCTTTGGAAAACGTAAAAACTCTTTAAAACAGAGTAAATCATTCGAAATCCTTTGAATATACATTGAATTATACTTATTCATTAGGTTCTCTAAAAAATATTGAAATTCCCAGAAATTTTTGATATCCTTTAAAATTCTTAGAGGTTTATTTAAATCCCTTAATCTTGTAAAATTCTTTGAAATACGTTAAAGCCCCACGTAACACGTGGCAATCCTTAAAAATTATTTGAAATGCCTGAAAATTTTTAATAATGTTTTACAGTAATTACTATGTTTTATACAGAAATCGACTTTGGAATAACTAGGCCTTGGCTAAATAAAAATCTTATTCGATAGAGAAAATAAATGCTACGAAATGTTGTATTATTACAAACTGTACTGTAACACTCGATTCAAATAAAATCTCTATTTTAGCGCCTTTGAATTATATTCGATAAAACTTTTAATATTCATCAATTATATTATGAGACATTAATTCGAAGAGACATAAGAAGCCATAGAAACACGAGAGCTTGCATGAAAAAATGCATGGAAGTGCAGGAAGCTAGAGTAGTATGCCAGGACAGAAAAGTTTGGCGACAAATAGTTTATAAAAAGAATGTGAGCAGAGTGAATGAAGCCTGAAACAAAGACCTTGGATACTAATGGGCCCAAGTGGAGAGCCACACATAACAATTTTGTGAGGCTCTCCACGTGGGGTGATGGCTAGAGAGATTGATCAGCAGCCTGGGTCGGAGCAGTGTTGCGGCATGAACGTGTTATTTGAATAAGTAACACGAGCATTCTAGATCAATCTAAAATATCTATATCTTAAACCTATATACCTATTTACCCTTCACCTGTATGCCCATCCACACATCACTTCTTTCCAACCGAGCAATTGACGCCTACCCCGAAAGGGAAACGGCTTAATGATATAATAATGAATAATAATAATAACATAATTGCAATAGATGTACTTCAAATACAAATAAACTTTTATTATACAAATTATATCCGAAATTCAATTATATAACCTTCAAGTAAATTATCAATTTATGCTACCTAATTTTTGAAAACTAAATTTTAATCTTTATTTAATTTAATATCGTGAAAGAAATTAATCAGCTGATAATTAATTAATCATTTTACCAAATAAGAAGCTTCAATCTATAATTTTCATTAAAACATTCAAATAATTTTCAGATTATATTCTTCTTTAAACTGGAAATTGCATTTCTATACATTTAATTTATTAATAACCTTTTAAAATGATTCAAACAAAATTAAAATATTTGTATATATAATTCTGAAAACATAATTTAGATACTTGTTCAACAAAATCACAAACTATCAAAAAGATTGTATAATTGTGATAGAGGTATTTCAAAGAAAAGTCAAACTTTGATTATAAAAAGAATAGCCCACATTCAATTATTACCCTCAAAGTAAATAATCAATTAATGTTACTCAATTGAATAACAATTTAAATTCAGACTTTATTTAATTAAAATTTTTTAACAAAATTAATCGACTAATAATTAATTAAACTGTTTACAACATAAAAACATCAAACTACTTTTTCCCTTAAAACATTCAAATGATTTGCACTTTATATTTTTTTTTAATTTTAACTTTCATTCATAAAAATTTTATTTATTAATAAGCTTTAAAAATAATTCCATAAAACTTAAGTTTCAATAGAACCAATTAATAATAATGTGTATAATTATCATAGAGAAGTAATTATAAAATAATGTTTAACATTATTTTCAATGAAATATTCAAATAATTGTCAATTTATATATTTTCTTAAATTTTAAATTGAATTTCTGACCATTTAAATTATTAATAACCTTTTATATTAATTGCAGAAAAATTAAAACAGATGTGCATATAATTTTCAAAACTTTAATTCTGATAATCATTTCACAATATCGCAAACATTAAAAAAATTATATAATTGTAATGAAGGTATTTTAAATAAAAAATAAACTCTTATTATACAACTCATAGCCCATATTCAATTGCGTAACCTTAAAATAAATAATAAATTTATGTGACTTAATTGAAAACAATTAAAATTCAATCTTTATGTGATTTGCTATCATGAGAAAATTTAATCAGGTAATAATTAAATAATCAGTTCAGAACATAAAAAGCATTAAATAATTATCTTCATTGAAGCTCTCAAATAATTTTTACCTTATATTTTTCTAAAAGTTGAATTATTAATAATCTTTTAAACTAATTATAACAAAAAATTGAAACGTATGTACATTTAATTTAGAAAATTTTATTCAGATACTCATTTCACAACATCAAAAGCATCTTTAAAATTATTTACCTGAAATGAGGGTATTTTGAATATGAATAAACTTCTATTATAAAAACCAAAGCCAATATTCAATTATATAACCTTAAAATAAATGATTGATGTATGTTACTTTATAGAGAAAATTAAAAATTCAATCTTTATGTAATTTAATATTGTGAAAATAATAAATCAGCTAATAATTAATTATTCAGTTCACAAAATAAGAAGCATTCAACTATAATTTTTATTAAAACATTCAAATAATTTTTACTTCATTTATTTTTTCAATTTGAACTTTCATTTCTTGAAATTTAATTTATTAATAACCTTGCAAAGTAATTTCAAAAACTGTACGTTTCAATAGAATCATTTCATATATAATTAATCAGTTCGCAACATACAAATCATTAAACAATTACTTTCATTAAAACATTCAAATAATTTTTACATTATATATATTTTTTTCATTTGAAAATGCATTTCTAGACATTCAATTTATTACAGACCTTTAAAACTAATTCCAGAAAAAAAATCAAAATATATGTACATAGTAATTAATAATTTCCCAACATAAAAAGCAATAATACTTATTTCACAACATCACAAAAATTTACAAAAATGATACAATTGGAATAGAGGTATTTTAAACATAAATACTCCTTTATTATAAAAATTATCCCCAATATTCAATTACTTTATTTTATTTTTTCTTTTTCTATTTTATTATTCTTTTTATTTTATTTTTACTTTATATTTTTTTTCAAACTTGAAATTTCATTTCTGAAAATTTTAATGTTTAATAGCCTTTTATAGTAATTTTCGAAAAAATTGAAACATACTATTTAGATATAATTTTGAAAAGCGAATTTTGTATATTCAAACATTCAAATAATTTTTACTTTACATTTGTTTAAATTTTCACTTTTATTTCTGAACATATGATTTATTAGATAATCCTTTCACAACATCACAAAAATTGACAGAAATTACATAATTGGAAAGAGGTATTTTGAATGTAAATAAACTTTCAATATACAAATTAAAGCCAATATTCAATTACATAACCCTGAAGTAAATAACCAATTTATATATTTATTTGAAACAAATTGAAATTCAACCTTTATCTAATTTAATAATGTGAATAAAATGAATCAGCTAATAATTAACCAATCAATTCAAAAAATAAGAAGCATTAAACTATAACTTTCATTAAAACATTAAAATAATTTTGACCTTACATTTTTTTAAATTTCTACTTTCATTTCTAAAAATTTTAATTTTTCTTAACCTTTTAAACTACTTGCAGAAAATATAAGTTTCAATAGAAGCTGTTAATAATTAATTAATCAGTTCATTACATAAAAAGCATTACACAAATATTTTCATTGAAACATTCAAATAATTTCTACATTATATTCTCCTTTAAATTTCAAATTGCGTTTCTATATATTTAATTTATTAATAACCTATTTTTAAAAGAATTAAAATATATGTACATATAATTTTGAAAATTGAATTCAGATATAGTCATTTGACAACGTCACAGACATTTCAAAAGATTTATATTTAATTATATAACCTTAAAGTAAATAATCAATTTATGTTACCTAATTAAAAATCATTTGAAATTGAATCTTTATTGAATTAAAAATTTTCATCATAATTAATCGACTTATAATTAATTAAATTCTTTACAACATAAAAAGCATAAAACTATTATTTTCATTGCAACATTCAAATAATTTTTACTTCATATTTTTTTAAACTTGAAATTTAATTTCTGAAAATTTGAATTATTAAGAAGTTTTTATACTAATTTTCAAAAATATTGAAACATAATGTTTAGATATAATTTTGAAAATTGAATGCAGATACTCATTGAAGCATTAATATATCATTTTCATTTCAATTCAAATAGTTTTCACATTATATAAATGTTTATTTGTTTGAAATTGCATTTCTATACATTTAATTTAATACTAAACTTTAAAACAAATTTTTTAAACATTAAAATATATGTGCATATCATTTTGAAAATGTAATTCATATATAGTCATTTCACAACTTCGCAAATACTTTTAAAAAATAATTAATTAATCAGTTCACGAAATAAAAAGCATGGAACTATAACTTTCATTGAAACATTCAGTTAATTTTCACTTTACATTTTTTTCCAATTTAAGTATTAAGAGAGTTTATCAGACCTCATCTAAATATTGGTCTGTTTTTCCGGGTAGATTCGGTTTTTTGAAAAAATGTTTATATTTTGCGTCATAAACAAAAAGAAAAGAACAATAGAAAAAAATGCAGCGATTCTCAGTACTAGCTGAGTGTGTATTTTCAGGGCCTGCCCAATGGACCCTTCGTACAGTGGTACGAAGGGGCCACCAGCGGTGGGGGGAAAGAAGGAACTGAGGAGAGAGCGTCGCCGGACTGAATTTGGGACTGAGTTCGTGTCCAGCCGCTCTCCTCAATTCTGACCGCGGGACTGAATTCGAGCGCACCGCCCGGGAGCGCATCGGATTACCCGAAACAAATCACCCTTTCATTGTTATGAGGTGCAGGCTGGTTAAAAACATTTTTTTTTTTTTTGTTCGAAAAAAATGATATTTAGGGGTGCCGCAAGCCCCATGAAGTATAACATGCATTTCCCATAAGAAAAAAAATCACTTTTTGAACATCTCCCCCATAAGTCTGTTTTACAGGATCCCAAAGAAACCCCAGAAGTGAAAAAATGGGTTTTGCGAGTTTTTGGCGCTAATTCTGATTTTTTTGCGGTTTCTTCAATGCGAATTGTTTCTAATACATGAAATATTACTTCATATTGAAAATTAGATATTTTCATGAATTGTTCAAACAATTTATTATTGTTTTTAGCAATTTTCTCATAGAATGGAGTTAGAAAAACGCGTTTTTTTTCACAAATTTTCCATTTGTTGTCCAATTTTCAATTAGAGAGAAGTGATAGTTCATCAATGTTAACAATAGTGATTGTTTAAGCAATGTATTATAATTATTAATAATATTATATTTAAATAATGCTAGAAAGATGCGGGTTTTTTTTTTAATTTCTGGCTTTTTGTCCAATTTTCATTTGGGACGAAGTAATAATAAATTCAAGTAACAAAATCAATGTTTAAACAATTTATCACAATTATTTATAATATTATATTTGAAAAATGCTAGAAAGATGCGGTTTTTTGTTGTTGAAATGTCTGGCTTTTTGTCCAATTTTTATTTGGAGTGAAGTAATAATGAATTCAAGTTAACAAAATAATTGTTCAAACAATTTATT
>JAABKJ010014471.1:0-10103 GCA_011634705.1 Andricus grossulariae
CCTACTGGGAGCCGATGTCATTTTTTTAGATGACAGTTACTCCCAGTGGGACCCTGCGGTGGTTGTTAACCTTTAGTATATATATATACACTATAATTAAAATCGGAACGGGTCAAAGGCAGTAATAACTCTCCCCCTGCCCCTCCCAGGTACTCAATTCTGTAGAGAGGGCCAGGAGACAGAAAAACCAAGATTTTATATGATCCGAGGTCACACGGGATCACCAGAAAAGAACAAATATTCTGTTAAAGATCCAAAATTTCCTTCCACCTTCGTGATGAATTCACGAACGGCGTTAAAGAAATTAGCTTGCCAATGAACATGTAGAAAGAAACAAGGCCCCCCATGGACCTGTAAGATACGCCCACCTTGGGCCTGAAAGCTGTGCCCATCTTGGGCCCTATAAGAAAGGCACGTACGTGCCTGGTAGAAGACAAGTGCGCATCTATGTCGGAAGCATGCCTTCCCCCCCCCCCCTCGCTTGACTTCTGTGCCAGCGAATTAGTCTGTAGTCTTCATTGATACAATAAATTGGTAGCGGTCGCAGTTTCTGGCATTACAGAACGAGTTTGACAATCTGACACCGGGTGTACCTGTAACACGCAGGCCAGGGCCCACTTGGTAGGAGTTATTTTCTCCAGTCAAATCAATTCAAGGTTTCCGACCTTAACGGGAAGTAGCAGTGATTGCCATTTTGAGTGAGTCTGCAATTCATGCAGATACTGAGAAGACCACCTTTTCCTGGTGCATCTGAATTAGAAGTTGCTGGCGTTCTCCTGGCGTAAGTTTCGTATCCTTAATTAAAGTTTATGGTATGGTGAAAATTGGTGAACAAATGAGAAAATTTGCTGTCGTTAGAGTCGCGAAATCGTTAGGATCGTCGTTTTGTGGATGAATCGACCGAGAATTTAGGCAAGCTTCTACATCAGTAAGAAAAGTATACAATTTTTCGAAAGTTAAAGTAGAATCCCCGATGACACGTCGTAGGTGATGGTTGACCGATCCTACTGCTGCTTCCCGCAGCCTGCCAAAGTGCAGTGAAGTAGTGTGCGATTTTATTCGATTCTGATGACGCTGATGAAAACAACTCTCGTAGCTGTCTGTCTGCTCCCACAAGCTTGGACTACTGTCACTATAGAGCGTGTACTCCAGGCGCCCTATGAAAAATCGTGGCAAAATTGATACAAGAAATTCGACTGCAAGTTCTTGTAGTGTTGGCATGCAGAATACAAACTCATAGTTGACTGTCACTTTTCTGAGGCCGACTGTATTTGTAAATAATCGTTGAATGTAGCAAAAAAAAGTTGTTTTTTCACTGCAACAAACGTATTTGTCTGACAGAAAAAAAAGTTTACTTTAAAAAGGTTGGACTTCATTTCTTATTACAAAATTTACTTTTTCAACGGAACTTATACATGTTTGGCCACTCACTGAAGCGAGTGACTTTACTCTGCAAAAGATTGGGTGAAAATAAAAAAAGCAACAATATCCCGTCGCGAAAAAACTACTGGCTTCCGTTCAAAGAAAATCTTAGTTACAGGATCTGATAGTATGTGACTCATTCTATAATACCTTGTACACTAATTATTTAAACTTTATCTGGTAAGAGAGAAGAATCATGTAAATATGCGAAAATTTCACCCAGTAACATGACCTTGATTATATTTTCCCAAAGTAGAATGCGTTTTTTTCTTTGCTTATTGCACGCTTAACATTTTTTTAATGTGTACCTTTTTTATCATAAAACAAACTAATAGGAAATAAAGTTGGTTTGAATGTCCCATATGGGTAATTGTCAAATTGGAAGCATACTTGAAGTCCCAGTAATATAACATTAACTTAGAAACTCGTCAGTTCTTTTTTTATTTTTGTTTTATTTTGTTGTACAAGATTCTATAAAATTGAGCTTAAAATATTAACTCTTTTTTTTTTGCGAATCCGATATTAAAACTGGAAAGTGCATTTTGACAATAAAAATATCATTACCGTACGTGAGTTAAAAACCAGTTTCGGAGTGAAAAAAAAGCCATTCCGTTACTTGTTCAGCGGGGTCTTCTTTCATAAGTAGTTGACTTTTTGTGATTTAAATCTATTATTTTTTTATAAATATTGAAAAAAGCTAAACTTCATCAATTTTCTCCCATCATTCCCGTACGGTACAATAGAGGAATATACGACTGCTTATATGTGCGTGCGCGTGGATCAGGTGGGCCGGTTTGTTTTCTGTTTCCTAACCTCTATTTATAAATGTACAGATCTCAAGAATTGAGCTAAATAGGTCATTAGAAAGAAAAAGATGTGTTACAAATTATATTGCTGCACAGGGAGGTAGATTTGTTATTAATAATATACTGTATACTTTATGTAATTTGTATTCACAATTGTGACAAATTGATGAATTTCGTAGGTTTCAAATTTTATATGTAGCCAGCCAGCCTCAATCGTCTCATAAAAAGTAGAACTTCTCTTGAAATTAAAAAAATAATAATCTACAATAGTTAAATATTTCGTTCTTCCTAAATGGCATGCGTTACAGTATTCGCTTTTGAACCTTTTAAAATCTCGTGCTCTCTTTCATCAAACTCCCAACCTCAAATCCACTTTCCGTATTTCATGTAAGAATTTCATTATTATTTCTTATTTTAAAAACTGCCCCTTTTGGATTAAATTTTTTTAGATCTGACATGATCGATTTCCGTTATTAAATATTTAATTCCTAATAATAATGTGATTTCCACTGAAGGTGCTAAAATTTGCCCACAATTTGACAATCATACATGTACTGACTGTCACCCGGTCATACAACAGTTTTTAAAGATTCTTCTGCTGAAAGAATTGGATTTTCTAATTTAAATTTATTGACAAATAAACATCCTCGTGATTACTTCTCAAATTAGAAATTTATTCTGTTAAATTTTTGCTATAAAGAAAGTAAATTCAGTCACAAACACTTTTTCAGCGAAGATGACCATTCACCAGGCTAGTTCATTAACAAATATGGGTTTTTGTATACCCTTTCTATCGTTAAAATTTTTTTATTGATACAAAGAATGTAAGTAATATTCATCTACGTATTTCAATTTTTTTCGTTTATTATTTTGTCTCCCGGTCACGTAATTATGAAAAAAAGTTTTTATTATAATATTTCGATAAATTTTTTATTTAACATTCTTGTCGTTCCTGTCGTCGATAACGAACATCAGTTAGAGGAAGCTGCATCACATGATGAAACAGCGGCAATGGATGTTCTTGCAAACGCAGAGGTTCAACAACCAAGAAGGCGATTAAAATAGACATACCATTTGAACGGAGATGTTACACGATTTTATTTTTTGGCAGAAGGAAGTGGGCAAAGTGTGATGAGAGAGCATCATCGTTTCTTCAGAATTTAGCAAACGAAAAACGCTACCGGATTGACGATTGCTCTCGAAAATTGTTTTTGTCTGTTTCAATAGCTGCCATCAAAATGGAAGAAGAACAGCAGCCTCCCATTAAAGGTGTGGGCAATGAAGACGTGATTGAAGCTGAGGGCACAGGTGCTAGGGATAATGAAGATCAAGTACCGGATACACTAGAACCGCATCCAGACATTAACGTTTCCGTTAATGTAAACAACGAAATCCCAGAAAAACTGCAGGAGAGGAATTTTGGTCGTACTTTACTAGAGTTCAGAAGTGTAGAATGAAAACAAAGGTATTATCTGCCTAATTAGTATATGATTGTTGTGTTTTCGACCAGGGTAAAATAATTTTAAAAAGATGTAAATATTTGTAGATTACTGATCCAAATAATATTTATTATGAAATGACTGAGAGTTCCTTCAGTATATAATCATAACGTTTCGGCAACGCATCGGATGCCCTTCTCATACGTGTAAAAAGTGGGAAATTTATTACCTAAAAAGCAGACGTGTTTATATGTTCAACAGATGAATATTGTTAGTTATGTGGTATAAATGTAGTCTTATGATATAGTAGGTTAAAAATGGCGAGATATGGGACGTACCTATGCAGGCTGTTTTAAGTCGGAGCACGAGTATAGTGACTTTTTGAAATTTATATAATTAAAGTAGATCTGTTTTTGGTTAACATTAAATAGTGTGTTGTGTAATGATATATGAATGGTTTGTACTTGACTTCGCCTGTAAGAGGGAAACAGGATTCTTAGTTAATAAATAAAATATAGAGTTGTTGTGACCACATGTCAGTTCTGTGCCGTGTTACAGGCGGAGTGAGGTAGTAAGCATGAATAGTCAATAATAATCAGTATAACGCAGGGATGGGTATTAGTTCTAGACGAAGTGTGTAAGCTATATTACTTTAAGTAACTTGAGCTAATTAAGTAAATAACCAATTAAACTAATTACTTTACTAACTTTTAACTTAACTAGCGAATTAAACAATAAATTTAACTAATTTAAAAGAGATTCAACGCGTGGTACCTTACCGTGGCGCCAGCAGCTCAAGGGTTAAGGGTATCGTTATATTCGACTATGTAGTACATTTCCATAAACATCCTAATATAATAAGAAGATTCTTTGCAGAGTATGGTGACATTATCAAAGTCGAAATTATGTTTTAGTTCTATTGCATGTTTGGTAAGAGCAGTTTTGTTAATTGTTTTGTTAGTTGTTTGTTGGCATGATTTCTTGTGTTCTCCTATTCTAACAGATAAGTATCTTTTGGATTGTCCGATGTAACTTTTTCCACAATCTAAGCATTTAATGTTGTAAAAACTTTTATTATATTTCTCTATAAGAGTGTTACGTCGTAGCACTTGTGTCGTGAATTGATCCACTTTGCATGAATCTCTACGCGCGAGATTATAATTCGAATCTTTCTACAAGGTATATGGGAGGGCGCGAAGAGAGAAAGAGAGAGAGAGAGAGAATGAGTGTGGACGAACGGGCGACAGGCGTTTGCTAACCGGGCACTCGTTAGTGGTGCTCGAACCATCGATCTATCCCGGTCCGTGCGGAGCTCCGTCGCGTCCGATCGCCTCGCAGGCAAATATCTCCAACGGTCCACTGATTCCTATCGAAAGAAATGAGGCTGTTCTCTTACCGCCACTGATTCCTCTCGCTGGAAGTCAGGATGTTCTTCTTCCTAATCCAACAAGCATTGCGACCGCGAGCGTCCGACGCCAACGCCGGTTCGCCGCGACCACGTGGTGGCTTTCTAATTCTCCCTTTGTTTTTCCATCACGTTTGTTGAATTTCAGTAAATAAATCTGGGTTTTTCGTGCCTTCACGGCTTTTTCCCATAAATTCGAGTTTCATTTCACATATCACAAATTAACTATTTTAGATTTAAGATTGGGTCTTTTTCGTTTTAAAATTTTTTCGGGATCAAAATAAAGGATAGTGAGTTCTAGTGCAAAACATCAAAACTAAATTGTTGAGCTACAGCTAGGCAATTCCAAATGAAACAAAGAGTTTCATAATTTTGACTTGCGAAACAATTTAAAGTATCTTTAATTGGTTTAAATAAAATTTTGATATTGTAATTTTTGAAAAATCCAGTGTGAAATTTTTTAAGTAATGGGCAATATGGAAGGATAATAGTCTGATATAGGTTAAAGTTTTTGTTGATGTTGTTATTGTCATTATGAGTGTCAATTATATGTAGTCGAAGTTCTATCTGTTTGACAATTATACCAGTTGGGAATCCATTCAATTAAAAGGTTTCTGTTAAAATTTTTTAATTAGATTCCTGGAATGAAGTTTGGGAGAGTTTTATTGCTCCATCGATCAAGCTATCGATTGTGCTAATTTTATATAGTGGATAGTTGATTGATTTATAATTAGTGTAACGGCTGAACCAACTTGCTTTTCTGTACCAATTAGTAAGGATTTGACTATTGTGATGCATCATGGTGACATCTAGGAAGTTGACCTGATTGTCAACTTCGTGTTCAATCGTGAATTGTAATCTTACGTGATATTTATTAAATAGATCTTTGAATTCACCAACTAGATCTTTATGTAAATCGGGTAAAACGTCACTCACACACCTATAATAGAATGAATGTGTATGTAGTAGGAAATGGTTCAAAATTTCACTCTCCAGTTCCTCCATGACAGCGTCTGATACAGCTGTTGAAATCGGAGATCACATAGGAAACCCGAAAATTTGTTTGTAGAACTTTCCTTGGAAAACAATATATACGTTTTTTAAATTGAACTCCAGGAATTTGATGTAGTATTCAAGAGGTAAGTTAGTATATTGTTTGATTTTATTCTAACCCTTTTTGACTGCATTTATAACGAGATCGCGAGGTATATTAGTTGAAAGAGATTTTACGCTTAGAGAGAAAATTTCGTAATCATCTGGGATTGTGTATTTGTTAATGGTATCTACGATAATTCCAGCAATTTTTTTTCGTCCCTAGATTTATGTCCTAAAATACGTTTGATAGGGTTGCTGATGAGCTTTGAGGTGGTATAAAGAGGTGATCCTACGAAGGAAGTAGTAGTAGTACAAGAGTCTTAAACAAAATAATTTTAAATAGTAACGTGAGAATATTAAACTCAGCTATTAAATCTGTCAACATTGAATCAAATAATTTGCAACATAACTTTATTATTATACCATTAAGCTATTTCCATTTCGGGGTAGGCGTAACTCGCACGGTTGGAAAGTGGTTGTGTTGGGAAGGAGGTATAGATTTTTTAGATTGGCCTAGCATTTTCGTGTTATTTATTTAAATAACACGTTTTTTCCGCAACGCTGCTCCGAACCAGGTTGCTGATCAATCTCTCTAGCGATCACCCCAAGTGAAGAGCTTCACAAGGTTGTTAGGTGAGGTTCCTCACTCGAGCCCATTAGTATCCAAGGTCTTTTGTTTCAGGCATCTTTCACTCTACACACATTATTTTTATAAACTATTTGTCGCCAAACTTTTTTGTCCTGGCATACTTCTCTAGCTTCCTTCACGTCCATGCATTTTTTCGTGCAAGGACTCCTGTTTCCATGGCTTCTTATGTCTTTTCGGATTAAGGTCTCATTCACCCATTCTAACCATTCTTTCCGCGGTCTGCCTCTAGGTATACTGCCATTTACTGTACAACCCTTTTTCTTCGTGTCAGGTACACATAGAATATCTAGTTTCCTTACGTGCATAGTTTCTCGTAGTTCTCTTATCTTAAGATCATTCACTCCTCTAGCATTCCACACACCCAGTCTGTATTCGTCGCCTGAAACTAGACCTTTACGTTTACCGTGTGTATGCATTTCATAAATCAAAGTTTCAGTCTATTCCGAGGCCATTTTATTGTTTGTATTATTCATTATTTAGATTCTACACCCAACTACCACCTTTATGCGCGAAATTTGTGTTGCGAGTCGAAATCATGTCGTGGTTAAGTAGCGATTCGTCATATGGCGGAGAGTATAAGTGCAACGTCAGTCCCACTAAAACTTCTGTTACTGTGGGGGGGGGGGGCAAGGAAAGGAAACCGATAGAGTTGCAATTGGTTGATGTTTCATTCAGAGAAGGTCACCAGCCTTCAGCAGCGTTATATTATATAGGAGTTCATATGTTCCTATCTGCCAATTCCCGGCGTACATCTAGGCATGGAACCAAAAACTCTTTATTTTTTTATTTTTACTCATCATTTTTAATCATCATTTGTCGTATCTTACACAGTTTGACCGTGAAATTAAAATTTTGATTTTTCATTATTTTTTGTGCAATAAAAATGAGAATTTTTTATTTTCCAAGAAAATTCAAAAAGTCATTATGATAATCCTGTAGATCAGGCGTCGGCGGCGAGGGGAAATCTGGAGAGTCCAGCTCTTTTAACACGTGTTTATCGCTCGCTTCGTGTCTCTCACCAAGAGTATCTACTCTACTCTGAGAGTTCGGGGTGGTGGTAAATTCTATTCTATGACGTCAGAATTTACCACCACCCCGAACTTTTAGAGTAGAGTAGAGACTCGTGGTAGGAGAGATGAAGCGAGCGATCCACACGTGTTAAAAGAGCTGGACTCTCCAGATTTCACCTCGCTACCGAGGTCTGCTGTAGGGCGTGCAAAAAGAAACACTTTTTTTGCCTTGACTTTTTTTCCTGTAGTGCGTTGTTTGGCTGAAAATGTTAATTTTTGTTTCCTCTTTTGGATTTTGAAAATGCCGTAAGTCTGAAAATTTTCATTTCATCGAAAAATGTCATGAGAATAAATTGTTTGAATTTTCAAGTACTATGAAGAGCCACACATATAATTTAAAAATTTTGAAAAAACATGGCCTCAAAAATTTTCAAAATGCGCTCACTTTTTGAGTTTTCTTCCAAAATGGCTGGCTAACGAACTTGACCTTTCTTTTACGAGACTAAGAGAGTATACTAAAGGCCAATGCAATCGGTCAATTCTTTCGAAAGTTATCGTGCTCACAGACAGACAGCCAAACATGCATACATACATACACACACGCACAGAAAGACCCATTCGGAAAAACCTGTTTTTTGGGTTCAGGGGGTCTCAAAACGTGGACATTTGACAAAAAACAGGGGGGGGGGAGTCAAATTTTATACAAATCGAATACCTTCTCTAGATGAGAATGTAATTATATGTATGTGACTCCGGATCATAAAAGTGTTTTAATGCGACAGCGAAGAGTATCGTAATGCTGTACATTACGATACAGCGGACGAACACTCTTCATATTACACTCCGCTGTATTTAATGTACAACATTACGATACTCTACGCTGTCGCAACAAAACTTGTAAATGCACCGTCATCATATAAAATAGTATATGCGCCAATGCGCACAATTCATGTCTTCACGCGACTCACTTACAATGCTTGCAGGACTTATCTCGCCTCGGCTTCGATCGTCCTGCAATAGTTTGCGCTCGTCTCGTAAAGACCCTCATTATGCACCTTGGCGCATAATATACTATTATTTACATTTGCGATCGCCCGGCAGTACAATTCCTTACTGATATTGATGTTTTTTTTTTAAAGACCGCAAGTCTTCCAAGTATAGCAAGTGATTGCGGATATTTCATTCCGACTAAATAATTTCTTAGAGCAGCACACAAATTTTCTTTACAGTGTTATAAACAAACTAATGCAACAAAGTCATTTTTTCGTGATTCGCAATGATTAGCTATTTTAAATCCACAGCTTTTGTATGAAATATGACACATATTAATTTGCGCTTACAATAAGTTAAGAGTAGCTGCTGTTTGCCAATTATTTAAACAATTTTGATAAACAAATGCACACTTTGACTATTTTTTTATGAATATGCTTAATTTTTTTGCGAAATCAACTATAAATGTCCTGACAAAGCTCCTTGCTGTCATATTTTTTATAATATCAAAGATTTTTAATTATATAAAAAAATTTCAAAAACAAATGCACATTTCAACCATTTTTTCGTGAATAGGCTTATTTTTATTTTTTTGCGGAATCAACTCGAATTGTCTTGACAATGAATCCTTGCCATCAAATTTTTCAAATTAATGGAAGCTTTTAATTCTTTAAACGACAATTAAGCCTATTCGTGAAAAAATCGTCAAAATGTGCATTTGTTTTTAAAAATTGTTTAAATAATTGACAAGTTGCAGCCATTCTTAATGTAAGCGCACATTAACATGTGTCATATTTCATATACAATCTATGGATTTAAAATAGCTGATCATTGCGAATCGCGAAAAAAATGACTTTCGTTGATTAGTTGGTCAATAACCTTGTAAAAAAAATTGTCTTGGTCAAACCCACTGAATATTGTTAGTTAGTTTTATGAATTTGAAAGTCTTAAAAGAAAAGGTATCACTAAAAAGTTAGACAAAAAAAGTTTAAACTTTGTTGTTAGATAACAATTTTTTGTTTAGTCGGAATAAAATATTCGCAGTCACTCGTTATAGGTGCACTTCCGAAAAGCGCATACCTCCGATTTATTTGAAACTCCGTATACCTATGTATTTTCACGCGCTGATTACGAATAGGGGAGCAGCACCGAATGCGGCGCACATAAAGGAAAATGCACGATTAAAATTCAAATATAAAGTAAAAGATTGTAATAATAGTATATTGTGCTACAAGTTGAAAAAGCGAGAGATTTAAAACGAGTGTGAAGTTAGCCACCCGAGCGGAG
>JAABKJ010014472.1:0-10103 GCA_011634705.1 Andricus grossulariae
ATTAAATATTATTTATTAAATATGCAGTTAGCAATTTATGTTCATGGTAACTCCTGTCATTGTAACTTCGGGGGTAATTCATTTTTAACATTCTCTAACTTCATCAATTACCGACGCGCAACGTATGAGAAATGCCGAAAACTGCGAAGTAACTTTCGGGACTAGGTCTACCGGCCAAGAGGGTGCTTTTAGCAGCCCGATTTTGACGGAGTCTCTTATTCCATTACATGAGCAATCTCCCACCTCATCTCTGGTATTACTTACGCACATAGTCAATACATGGATAAAATTTTATAGATGGATCACTTTGCGCATGCTCTTAGGTTATAAAATTATTATTTTTAATTAATTAAAAAAAGTTGTCTGCAATGAAATAAATGGAGAACAGAAATGTATTTCGGGTTGGGTTTTCTTTGTTTATGTTTGCGATACTGCCCACTGTAATAGTGAACGGTTAATAACATTATTTAAAAAATTGAACAAAATAAGAAAAAGAATGATTAATATTCTGGAATGGAAGCATATAAAAAAAGCGACTAAAGACTTCGTGGAAGTTTATATCGCAACTCCAAGAAAGTAGAAAAGCCTGCATGACGTTAAGCTTCCAAATTAGGTATTTACTATTTCTTAAAATTAAAAAATATTTATTTAAAGTATAATAAGTAGGTATTCAACATAGTTTTAGGGCAAAAATCAAATACATTCTTAAAAAGTTAAATAATTTAAGTACTTTCAATATCCGTGACATAACAGAACTCAGTATTTTAAAATCTAAATGTGAAAGTTAAACTGGATCGATTTCAGCGCTACCGCGAACGAATTTCCTTATCAATAAAACTAATAGTATGAACATAGATTCCAGTGAATCAAAATCTCTGTTTATATAACATTCTTTGAGCCGATGCTTCATTTATGTGAAAAATTATTATTCTTTTTTATTAAAACCGCTTGATTTTTCTTCCGGGGACGTTTTTCTGATACCGATATCGATATACAGCAGTTAATAAAAAATTTGGTCCCATCCTGTTGAGCGCAATTTTCACAAATATAGGCGTCGGACCAGACATTCTCGATGAAGTTGTCGGACCGAACATTTAAGTCCTAAATTTGACGTACAGCACAATATTGACTTAATCCATGGTAAAGTTATTCGGTCCAACATATTATTTAATTTGTAGACTCTGAAATCAAAACACAATGTCAAATCCATATTTAATTATTTCATTATTTAAATAGATTAAATAATGAAATTTGTTAGACTATATATTTAAATAAGTAGTAAAATTGAGTAAAAATATTTCCCTGTAAAAAGTCTTGTCTTTCAAATTACCAACAGCAAATCATTATATGCATTTGAATATATTTTTATAATGACGAGAGAGATTATAATATTACAACGACGTTTAAAAAGAATCAATTTGAAAAAGAGAATCCATTCAGTTCTTTTTTCACGCAGCTGTAATTACAGGCCATTGCCGCTACCAGAAGACGTCGACCGACAATAGATTATTGCTGCTGTTGCAATAGGATATTTCCGCAACGGTGTTATTTCCCTTTCCTCGCTTTCGAAAGTTTTTTTCCACTGATTAGTCACTTTTTAGATATGAATAAACAAAAATCTCGCACGTGTCAGTTTCATGTCTTATCTACATTTGAATTCGAATTTCGTACATCACAGGTCAATAAAATCAATACCCGTGTAAAAGTTTGAAAATTTTTAAAAGTCTATCATGTACATATGTACAAAATATACATATTAAATATACAAATTTCTATATTAAAAATACAAACATTTTTAACAGTGCAGTTCGGAAATAATGCAATACAATTTTTAGATACTGGTAATACAAACAAGAACGTCATCGTTCTGTTACATAATTATGAAGCTCTATTGCCTCCACTGTCTTCATTTTATAAAATAGGTAATAGGATTCAATACTGAATTTTACACAGTTTCTTCGAACAGTATGAGATCATGTGTTTTTCGTCAATTAAAAAAATTGGCTTATTTAACTTGCCTCATTATTAATTTAATATTTTTAAAAACATATTTTCCACGTACACTAGAAAATTTTGTTATTTCTCCCACTTTTTATTCCAATACTAATATCGGAAAGAGGAGAGAAAGATGTGCACAATTTTCAAGTGTTAAAATGCCAAATATCCAGAGGCAGATCCAGAAGAGGATTCAGGGTTACACTCAACTCTTCACTCGAGAAATATCGTATCTAAGAAATTCGAATTTGGATCTGAATCCGCGCTTGTTCTTCATTGATTTTTTAACCTATTACGTTAACAAATTGTTTATGCATTAAAACATATTTTCATACATTATCTGTATCTTCTAAAGCCTCTATAAGGTCATTGAAGTTTGTGACGAACCACAATGCATTGGATTTCACGGATTCCCTCACTACATTGCCTCCGAATCCTGTAATGTAAAATACACCATTTCAGATATTTTTTTTAAATTTTGAATAAGTAAGAAAAAAATTAGAACAACTTTTTACCAATAAAAGCATCGGCTGGTGGACACGCTTCTAAGTCCGTTGCTCCATCACCAATGTGAATAACAGTTTTGAATCCTCTTTGTTCTTTGATTCGACGAATCACTTCGGCCTTTCCTCCACTTTTAGAAGTAGGTTCATTTTCATCAAATCCAGCGTAATCCTCTGTAAGTATGTAAGATTGTCATGTAAGAATGACAGCTTTTATATTAAGCTTACAAGGAGAATACCAGACGAGTTCTTTTTTGTTTTGATTCATACTATTTTTAATGAAAGGTTATTACCATAATCGAGCCGCCACTAACACATACATGCATCAAGAGGTCCCCGAGATCCCTTTGTTTGGAAGTTGAAAAAAGTCCCTTGATTACGAATATCTTGGTTATTTGTACGAAATCCTGGTCACTATTTGTTTGAACAATGTTGTTAAACAATTCCATTATTTAATAACAAACAACATTTCTAAACTAATTTTGAGCATCCCTGAGAAAAAATAAAACGTTTTTGTCTCTTGTATTTTTTTTTCGTAAACGAACTGTTTGCAAGTTACTGCGTTGCAAATAAATTATTTTTTAACAAAATTAACATATTTGCACACATGTATCTCAGAACCTATTGCTCAGAAAAATTTTAAACATGCACATTGTCTTTTTCGAGGCTAGATCCCTTGAAAGAAAAAAGAGATCTTCCATTCGAATGGAAACCTATCCCACTAATTGTTGTTAAAAAAAAATATATTTTTAAAAAGAAATCGTCCACTTTTCATTTCTTAATCAAAAATCATCAAGGCCAGCCGGTGTAATAAGTTTGACTAAAACTGTTGCAAAACCCATACCTACCATTAATATAATTGTTTATTGTTCATAAGCTCTCTTGGTTCATTGTCTATAACAATTGTTATAAAAACCCTCAATTAACAAAATAGATTTTTAAAATTTTGTTGTCAATATTTAGCACAAAATAAAACTTTTTACTCTCTAGATATTTTCTTGCACTATAATCCATTATTTATTTACAGTCTTATTAATAATATATTTTATATTAACCTATGGCCTTATACGCTAAACGCTAGCCTGCAAGCCACAATAATTTCTAAGTTATTCGCTATGATGTTCTTTTATAACGTTACTCTTGCCGTGCACAGTATAATTATATTGTTTAGCATTTTCCATACCTGCTCCTTATTATTTATATCCATTGTTATTAACAAAATATATTCGAACTCGGATTCAACGTTCTCGGATTTACCGATTCCGAGAATTGAGGCCGCGCCGCGGGTAGGTTTGTCAGGAGCTGCGCAGGGTGTGTTTACCGCTTCCGAGAATTGACGCCGCGCCGCGGGTAGGCTTGTCAGGAGCTGCGTAGGGTGTGCGGGGTTCACAAAGGCTTGACAAAACGGGAACTGTTTACCTTCGGAGGTCAGCTAAATCCGCTTCAGTTAGGGTAGGTCAGGTCCAAGGACAGCCCCAAAACCGACATTAAATCTGAGTTCGACTGTACCTCAATTGAAAATTTTTCTTTATATTTTGTCAAAAGAGTGAAAAGCTGTTTTGTGTCCAAGATTATTTAAAAATTTCTTAACATTGATTTTGTTAATTCAGTTTGTGAAAATAACAACAGTTATAAACAATAAGGAACTGATATTGTGCTATTGAAATTGCCAAGCAAGAGAATTACACTGTTTACTGTAAAAATAAGGTAGTAAAAAAGGTTATTGCGAATAACTTTTAAATTCCGGCTTTTATGGGAGCGTAGATTTATAAAAAATATATGTTTTATAAGACTATTAATAAATAATGGCTCAACGGATGAGAAAATGTCAGGAGAGTAAAAAGTTTTATTTTATGCCGAAGATTGACAACAAGAATTGAAAAAATCAATTCTATTAGTTGAGAGTTTTTGTTAATAATAATAGTTATAAACAATAAGGAGCAGGTACTGAAAACGCTAACTAAGATAATTATACTGTTTACGGTAGAATAAACGTTATGAAAAAATATATTGTTCAAGAAAGTAATAACAAAATATTTGTGCCAAAGAATAACAAGAAAATAAAAAATAAATGTTATGAATTGAGATTTTATATTAATAACAAACAGGTAAAAACAGTTAGGAGCACGTATTGAAAATGCTAACCAATATAATTATACTGTGCACGGTAAGAGTAACGTTATAAAAAAAAGTTATCGCAAATAACTTTAAAATTGTGGCTTGTTGGGTATAGCATAGGGCCTTCGGTTAATATAAAATATATTATTAACAAGGCTGTAAATAAAAAATAGCTTATCGTGCGAAAAAATATCAAGAGAGTAAAAATTTTTATTTTGTGCTAGTTTTAAAACGGGCGAGGAGCGCTCAAACCAGGGGAACAAATCAACTCTGTTAATTGAGGGTTTTTATTCATAACAATTGTTATAAACAATAATTCAAGAGAGTTTATGAACAATAAACAATTTTATTAATGGTAGGTATAGGTTTTGTGATATTTTTAGTGAAAATTATGACACTGGTCAGCCTTGATGATCTTTCATTAACAAATGAAAATTATAGACGATTTCCTCTTGAAAATAGACATTTTTAACAACAATTAGTGGGATAAGTTTTCATTCGAACGGAAGATTTCTTTTTTCTTTCAAGAGATCTAGCCTCGAAATAGACAATGTACAAATTTCAAACATTTTTGAGCAATAGATTCTGAGATACAACCATGGACATAGGAATAGGAGGGGACTAACCGCATGCTTCCTAACTTGGGCGCGGGGATTGATGATGAGTGACAAGGGGGAGTCGACCATGTTCGTCTGCAAAAGCATAGGGAGTAAGTGAGAGAAAGAGAACAGTCTGCTCTTTCTTTCACAATACCGGTTTATCACACCAAGATGGTAGACCGCCCCGCTCGTTACTTTAACTCCGCTACGACATGCCTAGCCCCTCCTATTCCTATGTGCATGAATAACGGTGCAAATATGTCAATTTAATAAAATGCTTTTCTAATTTTTTTTCTCAATAAATAATGGAATTGTGAAAAAAAACTTTAAATAAAAACTGACCACGATTTCGAAAAAATAACAAAGATATTTGTGATCAGGGGACTTTTTAAAAACTTTTAACAAAACGTACCTCGGGAACCTCTTGGTGCATACAGATAAGTGTTAGTGGTGACTGGACTACCAGGAGATTTATTTTCCCAAGCGGCAAGACATACACCATGTCGTTGAAAGATTTTCTCTTGCACTGAAAAAAAGTTTGTGCAAATTTACATCCTGCGACGATGGGAATGATTCGATCGGTTTAACACATAGTAAATAAGCATGATTCTGTAAAAATACATATTTTTCTTTCAAACTGCGTCCACCGTGCAGAAATACATGCAGGACGTAAATTTCCCGTCGTCGACCGTGAAGTTACGTACGGGTCGTAAACCTATAGCCTACGGGTCGGAAATCTCCGAAATCTCGTTGAATTTTTTTTCAGCTTTCATAATCGGAAATATATTTCGCGGTTTGATTCCCCAAAAAATTTTCGGTTATTGAAATTTTAATTTTTTTTCATCTCTGACTTATTCCTACCGTTCCCTGATTAAAAAATTTCCCTGACTATTTTCTGTATTTAAATGAGAAAACAGAATTTAACTACTTGACAGTCTCAAAATTAAAAAATTAATGTTTTTTGAGTGAAAGAACAAATTATTTTTACATATTCACCGCAACGCGACATGACATGCAAAAACAACGTAAACAAGAATGCAAACGGACGAAATGCGTACCCATTGGTAAAAGGCCGTTCGGACGTCACCGGAACTCATCGTTTGGCACGACTTATACTCGAGAGTACCGAATGGTTCTTTTTGCTTTTAAAAATTTTCTTTATTGATCATAAAAAAGTTAATTTTACAACAGGTATACATTTATACGATATTGTCTATTTCTATAACAGATTTAGGTGTCTAGTTCGCTGTATCGAGTGCGACCTACTTGTTCATGTTTTGTGCTCGTTTTAATTCCTACTCTCTAAATCGGAATCAGTGAAAAGTGACTGATTGTCGGTGAAATCTCACTGATTCAAATAACTAGAATCCGGTCACTGACAACCAGTGAAAAGTTACTTATTCGTTCAGTAAAAGTAACACTTTTGAGAGTTGGCAGCACTTCACCACGTGAATTCAGCAGTCATAATAATATTAAGGGCTATACCCCGGATGCCGAATTAAAGGGACAATCAGAAGAATAAAAAACTTCAAGTCCAAATTTAAGATTGAGTCCCAAATTTTGGCACAGACGATACTTGCGATGAAAATATGCAGTCGCCGCCTCATTTAGAGCCTGTACGCATTGTGTCAGCTCCAATAATTTGTCGACTTTCGTCCGTTCACAAACGAACGTACCCCTGAAAGCCATTTGGAAACTCGGCCAATCAACAGCGGTGGCAATGCGTGCCTCGTACCAATCATGTGCCGCTCCCTTCATATGGATCCTCGCTGTCTCGAATGCCATAGCTGATGTCCCTTCGAAATTTTCAATGCTACGATGAACATCAGGCATCACGTTGTATCGCGATGGTGGATGCTGCATATTCGGTTGCAAAGCTAACATGGTGTTTTGGTTTTGCTGCACTATGATCATCAGAGCCGCCATCATATGTTGCATCTTGAGCATCTCTATTCCTGGACTCATTTTTGGTGCGGTCCCCTTGAACGATTAGCGATTCTGTCCTCCGTTTGGCACACCTCGGAGATACACAGGGTCGGTGGGGTGATTATTCAGTTAATTTTCCATATTAACGTCATCAGATCCAGTGTTCCCCAATGGTGCCTGTAGTTCCTCGCCTCCAGAGGCAAGATGTCTTTGAAAAATTGCTCAAATTCGTTTTCGGTTGTCATTAGCACAAATCACTTGGACACACAGTTCAAATAATCACTTGTACACACAGTTCGAATAATCAGTCGACATCTCACTTCTGAATTATTAAGGGCTATACCCCGGATGCCGAATTCTAGGGACAATCAAAAGAATAAAGAACTCGAAGTACAAATTTAAGATTAAATAAGACATTTTAGTTTATTAAAAACATAAATATCGACTTTGATACATTTTGTGCACTCGCGCCTGAGATACATTTTCAAGAAGCATAAACTCTAACGCGACTCCTCGCCCTTTTTTAACTAACGTGCAATCCACACTTTCTGGAATTTTTATCCTTGCCCTCTCCCTGATCTCTCGTGACTACTTCTCTCAGCGCAAGCGCTCGTACTCTAATAGCACGGAACGTTCTAGGAACGTCCTCGGGAGGTGTAAAATGTCCGCCGGTTAGGAACGTTCCACTGGAACGTTCCAAACATAAATTTCCGTTATTGTTATTATTATCAATAAATATCGCGTAAACCGTAAGTGATAGGTCAAACTCGATGTCAGTTTATGATATGGATATCATATTATAGATAGTATATGTGGTACTCAAAACTAAAATATGACATCCATTTTCACCTATCTCTCACAGTTTACGAGATAATTGTTGTTGAAAATAACAATAATAGAAGGTTCTTCTCAGTTCCCAATGGAACGTTCCTGGAACGTTCCACTGGAACTTTTCCAACCGGCCGACATTTTACACCTCCCGGGAACGTTCCTCGAACGTTCCGCTGGAATGTTCCAAAGGTGCCCACGGAACGTTTCAGGAACGTTTCTGGAACGTTCCGTGCTATTAGGGTGGTTCAAGTTTTCAATCAACTCTCTTAAACTAAACCAGTAAAAATTTCACTGATTGAATCAGTATTTTAAATTTATCACTGGTGAACCAGTAAGTGACTCGACTAAAACAGCGTTGCTGAATGTACCAGTGATGTCAAATGATAGATTCAACCAGTGATGTAGCGGCCCACGCGGACAAGACATGGACATCCAGTCGTCTAGTACGCATGCGTGTCGCCGGTCGGGCCTTTGCAATTCTGGAGTAAAACGAACTTTATTGTGTACTAGTGTTTGTGCTAGAAATATTTTGAGCCTGGATGCAATATGCAGGAGATATAATATCCTTGGCTTGAAAGTGAGGAAGCCCCTGTTCACTTGTCTTTGACTTTGAGCGACGCGACACGTTGACGCAATGACGGGCCTTCCCACAGTTAGTCGCAATATATTATATCCTATTATATTGCAGCCTGGCCCTCATTTATTGTTGTGAGTGTAAAGTGTTATTTTTAAAAAATAATTTCGCAGGTTAGCACAAAAGTGATGAATGATAAGTGTCATGCCTAACCAGCTGACGGACGACAACACGTGCGACCACGTTACTACCAGTACTGAGTAACCAGTGAACCTCACTGATTAAACCAGTGACGGAATTCCACTGAGCGAGCCAGAGAAATCTCACTGATTGTCAGTGACACACTTCTGGCTGTTTCAACCATTGATATTTCACTGTTTAATTTTAAGGGAGCAGTTCTGCAGTTCTTTAATTATGTAAAATATTCTATTATATTATGGAATTATTAAAATGTTCAATCGTTCAATTTGTACGCTTGAATTTCACATAGTCACGTTTTCCAAGTTTCCATTTTATATTATTATAATAGGGTTGATAGAGGTAAGTATGATAACGGAATTAGTTTGATGAAGAGAAAATTTGGAATAGAAAAGAAATTAGTTATTAACTTTTTGTATTGCAACATAATGATTATATCTCTTATTAATTATTTGTAGGGAAAAGGCGTCTGTTATTAGTTTTTACTTTAATAAATTATTTTCAAAGAAACTGAGATGCTTTTAGAAAACTCTAATATTCTTAATTGTGTCAACTGCTCTTTTGATTTGAATTTTTTCTGCATAAAGCACCTTTTGTTGACTTTTTTTAAGAATAAAGGAAGATATTATGTTTTCCTTCAATATTCGTTATTTAAAAAAAATCTAACATTGTTATTATTTTGATTGCTAACTTACAGGGCCGCACTTAGGGTTGTGGGGGCCCTAGGGCCAGCTAAAATGTGGGGGCCTTTTTTAATTCCTTCCTGGCTTCTGAAAAAAGGGTCTTTGGGGTGGGAGCCGATGCAGAAGTGTGGGGGCCCCTAATTTGTGGGGGCCCTTAGGCCATGGCCCCGCTGGCCCCGTACTAAATTCGGCCCTGCTAACTTATGACAGAGTTATTATAAATAAGACTAAGTGGGAATCTTGATATCTGTTTTCTTTTTCATTGTGAAGTACGACAAGCTGTCAACAGTTCGATTTTAGTTGTAGAGGTTATAAATCTAATTTTTGGAATAAAAACGTCAGTAGATAATAATAATTTGTAAATAACATTTTAATATGTACATTTACAGACAAATCATTTCCAAATCAATTTATAAATCATAAAATTTAAAATAGGTACTCTCTAAATATGAATCAGTGAAAAATTCACTGATTGAAATAGTAGTTGGACATTCACTGATTAATCAGTTGTTGTTATTCTTTCACTTAAGTAGCAAAAATAATTTTGATATGAAATAAATTTATGAATTTTCGGACTGTACTTTCTAAATCTGACTCATTAAAAAGTCACTAATTGTCAGTGAAATCTCACTGATTCAAATAGCTAGAATCCGGTCACTGACAACCAGTGAAAAGT
>JAABKJ010014473.1:0-10103 GCA_011634705.1 Andricus grossulariae
ATTTTCACTGAAAATTGCTCGTCTGTGGAAGTTCGGTTTAGCTATGAGGGCTTCTGCTCCATATCTACCCTCCCACTTCGTCACGAGTTTCACGTTTACATGCTTTCGTACATTCTCCATGGTCTTACCGTAAACTGCATTATTCATCAACTTGTACAAGTTCTTTTCGAATTAATTTTTGGCTTGTGCTCTCTTTTCAGTATTGAAATGTATGTAATTCTTCAGCCATTTTGACTGATTAAATATGAGTACTCTGTAAATTTTGATTAATACAAGACCATTTGCAAGAGCATGCTTGAGAGCTCGGTAATGAAGCGTACTTTTGTTTCAGTAGGAGAGCAGTTAGAAGCTTCTCCTGACTGGATCCCAGTGGTTTCGAGCGTTCTGAACAGAACGGCAAATCATTATGCTCATCGTGAATCATGTGGAAAATTTAAATGAAAATTTTCCAAATTTGTAATCCACTCGAAACCACCGTGAGGAATGGGTTGTCCCAACCATACAGGTTGTTTGCATCGAAATATACTATGAAGACGATTTCCCTACTTTCATTGAAAGCTATCATGTACTTGTTGTTGGCCATGGCATATCGGTTGGGGCATTGACATTGGCATCAATAGCATATCAACATCACTGAGGAGTTCCAATCTTACCCCTGTATATTTAAGCATGGCGTCCCATGTGAAACCACGAGTCGTGTAGTAATATGCTGGATCGAGACCGTAAGCCATGAGGCACTGTTCTCGGAAATTTTTAAACACATCAGCCAACAGCAACACATCAGTCTTCATGTATAGTTTCACGTATTCGCCGAGGGTTTTGACACTGAATGCACACCATACCTGTTGTGCATGTTCATAGTCCTCATCAGATATTGATGAGTCATTCAGGGTACTGTGAAACTTTTTTTTTTGTGGAAGCTGGTTTTCTTTCAGTCTCACCTTCGAGTCTATTTATTCATAGGGGAGAACGCCTTTCGTCGTTAGAAGTTCAACTTTCCCTCTCTCAAATATAGAAAACATTGCATTCACAATTTTATACTTAGTGAGATACGATGCAAACTTTTCCAAGGATGAAGCCATGAATCTAAATGAGTCGATAAATGGAATTTTATCTGTGTTCCCCGAACATATTTTGTAAAAGAGATGTATTTTTCCTTCTTTAATGCCAGAACTTCAGGACATGAGCTGTAGAATGACAGTAAATCTTTGTAGCTGCACTTGAACAAGTAACCGATGTCAAAAACATCATGTTTCTGGAATACTTTAGTGTTTGTCATCTGTTTTTGTACGCCTTCACTTGGTATTAATCGGGACTCCAATCGGCATATATAATGAATAGTACTTTTTCTCTATGCTTGAAATTTCTGAATTCAATGATATTTCTATCACGTTTTCGTAGCACTATTTTACAATCATTCACTTTTTTACAATCTTCCCTATGAGCAACCAACTTCTGTATTTTTGAAAAGTATTGCAAGCACCGGTCACAGATTCTTCTTCATCACTGCTGTCTTCATTTACATATTCCTCTTCAACTCGGAGGAGGTTTACATTAGTTTCCCTCACCTGTGAAGTGAGATGAAGAGGAACCACTATCAAGTTTGTTTTTTTTAATCAAGCCATAAATATTCACTGAAATGACATTTTGTGCTTCAAATTTTGATACATCTTTCATTGCTACGGGAAAATTTATTCCAGAAAAGTTTAATTCATCCTTCTACTGCTGATAGCTGGACACGCGTTTAACAATATCGTTCCTGTTAGGTGCATATATGGCTGATAATATAGCCCACTTGAAGCACTCGTTGTCATTCGTATTTTGCACGTTAACACGTGCTTCTTTTCTCTTGATCCGTAGAGGAAGATCAATGTAAGAGCTGCCTTTCATAGGGTCTAGTTTGTTGATATTCTCTTCTAATTTTACAATAGAGTGTAAGGCCCATCCAGAGTCTCTCTCTTAAAACTTCTTTATTTCAGTCAAGATAGGGTATCTTGCGTTGTTGTCAAACCATAATTAAAACCTGTGGTGACGCATATCTCTTAATTTCTTGATTTGAAGTTCTTTACATCAGGATCCTCCTTACGAACCTTCAGATAATATGCATTAAACGCAGTGTTGATTTTAAAAGCTCTATGTGTACGTAAGGATCGGCCTACATGTATAACAAACAGAACTTGGGCATCATCAAGAAAAGCAAGAACATCCTTGTGAACTAGATTGGCTACAATCCATGTTTTTACTCTACTCTCGAATGCTTTGTCGACGTCAATCCACTGCACTCGATCGTTAATGTCAATACGTTTCTTCTGAAGTCCGCTTCCCTTTTTGGTGAGAAACTTGAAACGAGCTTTAACAAATTCCAAATTCTCAATAATATTTAGACACTTTATTTTCTGATTTATTGACAGTCGTGGAATACATGGCAATTCCTTTCGCACTGTTTTTAAACACAATATGCACTCTTTCCTCCATCGGCTAACCTTGTTTGGTTGTACGTTCCCCGATGATGATGATGAAAGTAGGGTCAGCGCTTCCTCGATAGTAGGAATAAGTTTTACGCACTCGTCGAGGATCATTTTTTTTTACTAGATATAAACCGGATAATTTTATATTTACTATTCACTTTCACTGCACTGCATCGCACAATGGAATGACTGCACACCACTCTGATGGACCCTTTTATTGGTTGCTACCTCCACTCCACCAATACTTCTAGAAGATTATTGAACCTAAGGATTCCCTTAGCTCTTCGGACTTCTTGGGAACCTAAGAACACACAATAAAATCAAGCTATTAGCACAAAGCAATACGAAGAACACTTTTCAGTGAACGAATCATAACTTACTTTTTGTCTATTGAGACTCTTCTTTTCAACCATTCTCACTTTTTTTGTTTTTCTTGAGACACTTTTAATAGATCAGTAAAATTCAAACTGAAATGCGCGTCTCTGGATATGGGCTTTTCAAATATAAGTCCCCACCATGCCCTACCGGGACAGGGAGCATGGGGGAACCCACCACTAGACGCAGTGGCATTTACCTGAACTTCGGCTTCACACCCTCGCGGTAAAGTTGAGATTACATTTATCGACTGTATGTTTAGAAACGACTGTGGATAAATTAGCATAGAAGTAAACCTTTTTGCGCGTTGATCGTTTGCATATTATCTAGAAACCATTATCGTTTATCGGTAAATTACCGGTCACTGTTTTACCGACGTTTAGTTTGGAACCGAACCCTACCGCCGAACTGTCATTGTTATACTACTATTGTATTCAGAATTGTCAATATTATGTGTATCGAGTTGATCATGCAAATTTTTCTTCAGAATCAGCCATAGAATACGAATAAAAAATTTATTTTTAAGTTCCACCCCTATAAATATATTTGATAGGGTTTCAAATAAACCCCATAAGTTAAAAATTGGGTATTGTGAGTTTCTGGCGCTAACTATGATTTTTTTTAGGTTTCTTCAAGTAAACATTATTCTAGTACATAAAATATTATAGTGATAATTGGATTTTTAAATATATTTTTAAAACAATTTATTACAGTTTATAGCCATTTTCTCTTATAATAAAGTGAGAAAGTCACGGTTTTGTAAGAGATAGATTTAAGATATTTTGAATTTACCGCCGTAGCAAGATCGGCAACCGACCGAACATTTTTGATCATTATCGAGCGAGATAGAATGCGGGAGAAGAGCAGAGTCTGGCAGTCTTGCCAACCGCGAAAGCGAACGCATTGTAACATTTATACTGAAACCTGAATTAAATAAAGTTCTTTTATTCTAAATCCGTTGTCGAACTAGACCCGATTCAAAGTCCTTGGTCCTCAAATAATACCATTTAGACAATTAACCGCCATCCTTACAGTTTTAACTGATTTTTTAAACTGATTTTCAACTGATTTTCAACTTTTCAATTAGACCGAGGCAATACACAACTGAATTCAATATTAATAACTGTTTAAACTATTTATTATTTATAATAATATTCTGTTACAATAAACCAAAAAATGGTAGTTTTTTCTAATACTTGCTACTATTTAGCCCACTTTCAAATTCTAGTGAGGTAATAATTATATGAATTTAACAAAAAAATTGCTCAAACAATTTATTATTTTTAATAATATTCTCTTTGAATAATGGTAGAAAGTCACGGTTTTTTCTGAACTTTGTAACTTTTTGTCCACTTTTTACTTTTTGATATAATTATTAATGCAAGTTACAAACATAATTGCTTAAAAATTCCTTCTGGTTTATGACTACCTTCTCTTAGAGTAATGCTAGAAATTTGCGGGTTTTTCTGAAATTTTCAGCTTTTCTTTGACTTTTTAATTTTCAGTAACTACTTCAATACAAAAATTCACATTCATATATTTTATTCCATATAGATAATTTGAGGATTCCAGAAAAACATATTCACGAAAAGAAAGATGGTTCGAAAAATTATTTTCTCTATGGTTTATTTATTGTTTGTTCGTAACTAAAAAGCCAAAGCAAAGTTTAAACTTTCAGAAATAAACGCTACTTTGCGCTTTTATTCTTGAAAGATGTAATATCGGATAAAATAGATGAATTTTAAATTAAAAAGATAAGTTTTCCGAAAAATAGTTGGATTTGCAACAAAAAGTGTCAATTTCTAAAAAAATTGTTCTCGTTTTGAATTTTTAATCTAACAGTTGCTATTTTATCCAAGAAAGATGCAATTTCTACCATATAGATGAATTTTCAAATTAAACGGACAAATTTAAAAAAAAAATAGTTGAATTTTTATCAAAAAAATTTCATTTGCTTTTTTAACAACAAAATATCAGTTGGAAGTAAGAAGTAAATTTTCTATGAAGATACTTGAATTTTAAACCTAAAAAGACGATTTTTCAACAAAACAGTTGAATTTCCAACCAAACAGTTTAATTTTTATCTAAGATTTTTTGAAATAATTGTTTTATTTTAATTCATTTGACGCGTTTTGGAGCTAAAATGCTTCAATCAGCTTAATGTATTTAGGTATGCACCTTTCAGATTTTCTAAAGCTATACGTAGGGCAATGAACAAATCTAGCGCCGGCCTGGGTGGCCAACAGTGCGGGGAATTAGAAAATTGGGATTCAAAATGATCCAGAGCCTGTAATTTTTATCCGATTTCATCTTTATTTTTTTAAATTAAAGCTAATTAAATTCTAAAGAGCTCTGTTGAAGCTGATTTTGCAAAGAAGGCTCTGTTTATTTGTTATTCAAGTTGCAAAACGCCAAAAGAACCATAATTTTGGTATATTTGAGTTGCCTGTTCTGTATCATTCATTGATATTACCTCCAAAAGGTGAAAAACTGATAGATTTACAATCGACTAACAAATTCTGATAACTTATATGAAGTTCCGGCAATCCATTCAATTGTTATAAACAAATTTATGAACAAAATCGATTTTTGCGGTACATTGAAGCGTGGCAGCTCTTTTCATCACGCTTTTCCCCGCGAAATCAAGTGAAATCAATATTTCAGCAAAATCAAACACTCAAGTATTATTTGTTTGTTACAAACAAATTTAATAAATAAGCGCCTCTGGATATATAAAATGCATTTTTTCTGCGAAATCATTAGTCTTGCCTTCAAAAATGAAAAGTCGATGACGGAAATGGACCAACAAATGCATTTAACAGTCGTTTTCAAAAAGCAAAAATCTCTTTCTTGCTGAAATGTTTGTTAGATCATAAAAAATGAAATTCCTACGAAATATACTGATATCCAACCACATTTCCCATTGTTATAAAAAATATTGGTTGTTTTTTTTTAGTACAATAGTCAATATTGCCTTGAAATGAGAAACCGAATCGTAAAAAGTCTATACTCAACATCTTTTTCCAATATTATAAGCAACGAAGATGAACGAAATCATGAAGCTTACCCATTTTTTGACGAAAAATTCAGGTTTTCAGCAGCGTTGTCCATTCTTTTCTTAATCATCTCCAATCAGCAGATCCTGAACTTGTGCATCCATGGGACGAGGGACACTCTCCTCAAGGGTTCTAAAGTTGTTTCTGTAGGGATCAGTCATGATCAACAAATTGTGACACAAATCTTCATTGGTTGCAATCCGACTGTGAAGTTCCGGAACAAAATATTCAAGGTGCATGCTTTTGTTCATGTGCATAACCTTTCGGGACTCGATATCGAGGGATCTGAGCTCGTCCTTCGTCCATGGAACCACTCCAAATGAATAGAGTAATACCGGAACGGCAAGCATATTCGTCGCAGATACTTTGGTCCTCGCCGACAGTTCGGAAGACCAAATCCGTCGGATGAGACGTTTGTATCTGCATCGGAGAGTATCCTTTATAGATGTCACGTCCTGAATGCGGCTCTGTGGCTCAGGGTCTTCCGGGATGCCATGAAGTTTTCCTTTCTTCAAATAACCTTGGCGCATTTTTCTAACCCGAACTCCATTCCAATCTCTTGAGTGGAGTCTTTGACAATGTCTAGAGCTAGATGTAGGTTCTCTTGATTTTTAGCATAAATCTTAATGATGCCGTAATGGACCGTATGATAGAAACAAAAAAGTTTAAGCGCACTTACGGTGCGAGATTTGGTCGTCCCGCTTCGCACTCCAAAATAAATTGATCGCGCACTTTGTGCTTCATGTTATATGTCTTAAAAAATAAAAGCTGAGGAATTGTGCATCACGCGTTTTAAAATTCGTCATTTTAATCTAAAATGCAAAAGTCATAACTTCAAAATCAATTATAAAGCATTTACATGCGAGTCAAACAACGTCATGTTACTTCAAGTCTAAGATGATGGCAAAACTGACGTATGGTATAATCATCTGTGAAATTAACAGGACAGAAAAAGCCGCGAGTTAAAAAACACGTAGCAAACGAGCGGAAACATAGGAGCTTCACTGTGGAAACAGTAAATGAATGAATTTGAAAATTATTAAATATAATATTTTGCGATCTTTCAAATATTAATATTTTTTATAACTTTTTTCCATTTCCCAGTAAAAAAGCAAACAGATAAGGTAAGTTCGGGGCGATCTCCAGCTTCACCGCCCTGTAGATCCGCATCTGACATTTTGAGTTGTAAGAATTAGGAATCAAATTTCGAGCACAGTAAAAACTAGAGATCTCTTTTTTTATGGTGTCATCTGTTATGTATCCTGTTTTTGAATAGAATAACTTCATGCTGTAATTTTCAATGTAAAAAAAATTAATCTGGATTCTCACTATTTTTTTACAATGTATAAAGTACAGAACTATTGAAAAAGTTGAAGATGAAAATAACTTTTTATTTAAATCAAAATACTTTTAAAATTCTAAAATATGAGTATAACATTTTTCGAAGAAAGCAGCACGAATTATAATTTGCATGATTATTAGCCTCGCGAATATGTGCGTAATATCCCATAGATATTAAAAGTGAATTAAAGAAATTTCCTTTTTTTTTGTTCCAGGTACACGGAAAAAATGTATAGCTAAGACAGCGATATTTATCCTTGCGCTTGCTACAAATGTTTTTAGATACGAACCAACTATATTGGTAAAATTATTAAAGCATTGATTTTCACTTGAATTTATTGTAAGTATCATCAATAATAAAGCACAAGAATAAATCGTTAAAACAAAGATATTACACGGAAAAATTTTATCCGTAAAAAAGTCACGAACTAGTAGCTAGATCTCGAATATGAGAAAAATTCATCGGATATTGATGTATTTTCGTAAATAATCTGCCAACTTTGAGAAAGAATTGATGAACTTGATGTGAAAATTCTAAAACGGTTCATGACTTTTTTTACGTGAATAATTACAAAAATATTACGAGTGATTGGGAAAATATCCTCAGGGCACTCACGAGCATGCCGTATGTGTGCTTAGAGCTCGTCGAATGTGTAGATAGAAGTTTTATAATACTATTTTGTTTGGCCTTGATGGCTGCGCGCGTTTACGCGCTCCTGGCTTATGTTAACAAACTGGCGAGGCAGCAGTCTTTGATAGTTCGAATCTTTCGGCGTTGCGAATTTATAAATTAATATCTATAAATTAAATCGCAAACATAAAATTTTTTCCCTTTATATTTCAGTGTGAAGTTTTCAGGAACTGTTCGTAGGAAATTCGAACTGTTTATAGAAAACTTCGAAATTTATGCATACATTTCTGATACAAATAAGGATGTAATGTTTATTTTTTTTATCTTGTATCCGAGACCTAGCTACAAGTTCATGACTTTCTCACGGATAAACTTTTTCCGTGTATGCAGCTGAATAGAGAATGTTGGAACTCTGAATGTGGTGCTAAAGAAATAGGACTAATTTTGACAGAGATTTTAAATTAATAATTGAATTAACAGTTTACCTCAAAATTGAATAGCTTTTAAGGTCTTATTCCAAATGAACATAAGTGAAATTAGGAATTTAAATTAGTTTTCAATCTTTTGTAATTTTTCAAAACTTGGATAAAATCTTCTTACATTTCTCCGTATTTGTAGTTATTAAGGAAAAACTTGTACTTGAAGTTTTGATGCCTTTTTAAAAACTCAAACTTAATACAATTGGTGTTATATATATAATTAAAAACTAAAGGTTAACATCCACCGCAGGGTCCCACTGGGAGCAACTGTCATCTAAAAAATGACATCGGCTCCCAGTAGGACCGCGGTATATACATATATATATATATAATGAAAAATCCATAAATAATGAAACTCGCGAACAGTTTATAATATAACTGAATTCCAAAATTCTCAAATGATAAAATTCCGGACAGTTTATAATATTACCGAATTTGAAAATTTCCGAATAATACAATTCGCGATTTGGAAAATTCCCGAATAGAAAAATTCCCGAACAGATTATAATATTACTGAATTGGAAAATTCCTAAATGAAAAAATTACCGACAGTTTATAATATTACAGAATTTAAAAATTCCCAAATAATAAAATTCTCGAATCACAAAATTCCTGAATAATAAAATTCCCGAATAATAAAATTTCCTAATGATAAAATTTTCAAATTGGAAAATTCCCGAATATTACAATTTCTGAATAATAAAATTATTGAATAGTTTATAACATTACTGAATTGGAATATTCTCCAATAATAAAATTTCAGACAGTTTATAATATTACCGAATTTAAAAATTCCCGACTAATAAAATTCCTGAATAATAAGTTTCCCGAATAATAAAGAATGATAAAATTCGCTAATTGGAAAATCTTCGAATCATGAAATTCCCTGATAACAAAATTCCCGAATAGTTTATAATATTACCGAATTTCTAGATTCCCGAATTATGAAATTTCCGAATAATAAAATTCGCGATTTGGAAACTTCCGAATTATAAAATTCCTGAATAATAAAATTCTCGAATAATAAAATTTTCGAATAGTAAAATTCTCAAATTACAAAATTCCTGAATGATAAAGTTCCTGAATAGTAAAATTCGCGATTTGGAAAATTCCCGAATTATAAAATTTCTGAATAATAAAATTCTCGAATAGTAAAATTCCCGAACAGTTGATAATATTACTGAATTGGAAAATTCCTAAATGAAAAAATTCCCGATAGTTTATGATATTACCGAATTTGAAAATTCCTGAATAACAAAATTCTCGAATAATAAAATTCGTGATTTGGAAACTTCCGAATTATAAAATTTCTGAATAATAAAATTCCCGAATAGTAAAAGTCCCGACCAGTTTAGAATATTACCGAATTTGAAAATTCCCGAATACTAAAATTTCCGAAAAGTGAAATTCCTGAATAGCTTATAATATTACCGAATTGGAAAATTCCCGAATTATAAGATTCCTGAATAATAAAATCCCGAATAATAAAATTTCCGAATAATAAAATTCGCAATTTGAAAAATTCCCGAATTATAATTTATAATATTACCGAATTTGAAAATTCCCGAATAATAAAATTCCCAAATTATAAAATTCCTGAATTGGAAAATACCCGAAGTATGAACTTCCCTGATAATAACATTTCTGGATAATAAAATCCTCGAATAGTTTATAACATTACTGAATTGGAAAATTCCTAAATGAAAAAATTCCCGATAGTTTATGATATTACCGAATTTGAAAATTCCTGAAT
>JAABKJ010014474.1:0-10103 GCA_011634705.1 Andricus grossulariae
ATTGTATACATAATTTATTTCTTGGATACTCTAATTCTATGAGATAGGCAGTAGGGTCACTCAAAAAATTAAAGTTTCTTTGATTTGTGGGCTCTTCCCCTAAAAAGCTTCCATTGGTGCAAAAAAATTTTGATTTTTTTTTTAATTTTTGGAACCAGGGGATCTAGGATCCCACGGGGATTAAGCCACCCCCAACCGTAAAAAATCCGTATTTTCTCACAAGTTTAATAAAAATATTTGTAGTTTTGCCTAAATATCGTAGAAATTGGCCAGAAAAGGGAATAAAATGAAAAAGTATAGAAAAATGTTGAAAAACCTTTTCCAGAAATTAAAAAACACCCCTTTTTTGAACAAAAGATAAATTTTCGAACTTCCGGCAGCTTATGTTGTAAATATTTTGTGGATTGCAAGCAAAATAAGCACAAATATTATCCAAAAAATATGGGTGATACATGGTGAAAATTAATTTTCTTTCAAAAAATGGGTGTTTTTTTAAATTTTTTGGGGAAGTTTTCAAATTTTTCTATAGTTTTTCATGTTGTTCCCTTTCCCGACTACTTTCTACGATATTTAGACAAAAGTAGATTTTTTTTTTGTCAAACCTGTGAGAAAAGGCGGATTTTGTATGGTTGGGGTGGTTTCACCCCCGTGGGATCCAAGATCCCCTTGTTAAAAAAATTTAAAAAAAAATGCAAAGTTTTTTTACACCAAATGGAAGCTTTGGAGGGGGGGAGCCTGCCAAAAAAAGGAAATCCAATTTTTTGAGCCTCCATAATAAGCAGGGATCACAGTCCTGTTTCTCCTTTTTTCAAAATCCCTCTGTTCTTATATTTTCGAGAAGCCTTTCCCTTTTTCTTTATATAAACGTTATTTGAAAATGCAATTGTTTGTTTCATATCTACAAAATTATCTATTAGAATTATTTTTACTATTTTAAATTTAAACAGTTTTAAGCTAAACTATTTAGAAGCTGTGCATATATTACTTTCAGTTTGTTTCTGAAATTTATAATCACATACCAGAAGTTATGACCCCCCTCCCCCCTATCTTATGTAATTTTCACCGACTAAATTACTTTTCATCAATTTATTTAGGGATCATCCAAAAACAAAGTAAGACGATTGGGATATAGAGCAGGTTTGGTGAAAATTGACTGTTTATCATGAATTAACAAAGCAGTTCAACTTTGAACCAAGTGGTTCAATTTTCAACCAAAAATGATGAATTCTCAACAAAAAGTATAATAGTTGATACTACCCAAAAGAAGATTTTCATTTTAAATCAAAAACAGTTAAATTGGATGAAAAATACGAATTTTGAACCAATATTTGAATTTTTAACTAAAAAAGATTACATTTCTACCATAAGAAATGAATTTTCAATTTGAAAAGCCAAGTAGTTGGATCACATCTTTGCTATTTTTACGAAAAATATCGTTTTTAATTGATCCAAGTATTATAAGTTTAATGGTTCTTTGTGTTGTGTTCTACAATTAATTTTTGAAAAAGATATCTATTTTTAAGTAAATTATATTTCGAAACATAAAAAATCTAACTTTAATTTACTTAAAAATAGGTATATTTTTTTTTAATTATTTGTAGAACACAAAACGAATAAAGATTATCGGCCCTAATACCAATAAAAAAATCTTCTATTCACACTCAGGAAAGACAAATTTTCGACAATAGTTGAACTTTCAATTAAGACAAATTCCTTATTCAACAAAGAAAAAAAATTGCATCCAAAATGTTAAATTCTTAAGCGACAAAAGGAGCTTTCTACAAAACAGTTGAATTTTCAACAAAATAATTAAATTAGCAAGCAAAAAAATGAATTTTCAACGAAAAATGATAATTTTCTACTGAAAAAGAAAATTTTTGAATAAAATGTATGCATTTTTGGATATACTTCCGAAAAGGTAACCTAAAAAAATTGACTTGATACTTGGCTCAAGGGTACCTTTGAGACACTAGTTAAACGCACTAGAAGGATTATTGGTGCAGATTTTTATAAATCAATTTATTAATAATTTTGACTTTTTTAAAAAATTAGATTTTTTTCAAAATCTTGAAAAATATTGATTTTCGAAAAAAATGTTAATCATAAAAGTTTCAGATCTCGTCAAAACACATATTTTTTAGACGTATACTTTTTTGCTGAAATTATTATTTTTCGAGAAAAATGAAAGAAATGAATTTTCAGATTTTTCGTTGGAAAAGGGGTCGGCCACCCTTTTCCAACAAAAAATCTAAAAATTTATTTTTTTCATTTTTCTCGAAAAATATTTATTTTAGAAAGAAAGTATACATATATAAAATATATGTTTTGACGATATCTATAACTCTTGTGAACAACATTTTGTCCAAAATTTATATTTTTCGAGATTTAAAAAAAACTAATTTATGAAAAGAAGCAAAATTATTAATAACTTGATTTATATTCATCTGCGCCAAAAATCCTTTCAGTGGATTCAACTAGTTTTCTACCAAACTGTTAAATTTTTAAACTAAAATAGACAAATTTCTTATTCAAAATGAAATAGTCCAATTTTCATTGAAAAATGAACTTTCTACGATATTGTGGAATTTTTTTAGTCAGAAAGATGAATTTTCTACAAAACATTCAAATTTTCAACAAAAAAGTTATTTTTCAATCAAACAGTTAAATTTGTAGACAAGTAGTTAAATTTTGAGTTAAAGAAAATCAATTCATACCAAAAAACGAATTTTCAACCAAAAATACTGATTTATAAACCAAGAAGATGAATTTTCATCTAAAATGATAAAGCTTTAACGAAAAAGATTAATATTGCTTCCTCATAGACGGAAGTTTGTAATGACCTAAATTTTGAAATCAAATTTTTTGCATTATTGCGATATCATTCGATCCAAGGAGCTCGAAAATAAAGTTTTAAAAAAATTTCCGTACGTGTGTGTGTATGTAACTTTTTTCTGTTTATCATTTTTAGCTAATTGTAGCGAATTGTAGCACCGACTTATATCCAGGACTGATAGGATTTTGAGCTAGATCGGCTATTTAGAAGAAGTCTTTTTTAAATTTAGAGATTTCAAAAAATAAATTCCATCTTGTTTATATAAAAAACACTTTTTTGATATTCTAAATATGGTAAAACGAAATTTAGTTTATTCGTTTGCGTCATCGAGATGCATCGCTCGACCTATTGTTGAGCCTTTTATGATTAACCAGTACCGATTTATAAAGTTTCAATAGTGTGAGGATTTTTTTTTGTTAGAAAAAACCCTCCCTCTATGAGGAAATAAATTTATTTGATACCTATGAGGAAGCAAAATGGTTACTAAATAAGCAGAAATAAAAATACCCATAGTGAATACATATATAGTACATTGCAGCGGTATTTAACAATGTAGTTCAATTGTCAGCCTAGTAGTTTAATTTTAACAACAAAATAAAAGAATTTTCATCAAAAGTAATAAAAGTTGATATTTCAAACAAAAAGATTGTAATTTTTAATAAAAAATAGTTCAATTTAGCCAAAAAATATAAATTATTCACACAATACTTGAATCCTCAATTAAAACCAATTCATTTCCAAACAAACAGTTGCATTTTTAAGAAAGGAAATAATTTTCTACCAAAAAGGACAAATTTGCAACCGAATAATTAAAGTTTTGACCAAAAGGATTAATTTGATCGAAGTATTTCGTCGTTTCGAAATTCGGGATGAGTTGTAGAATATTTTTGATATACTTGGCTAGTCGTCCAGAATTTTCGGGACAATTAGTCCATCCCCTCTTCCAACCAGCCCAATTTTTGGGACGACTAGGCAGCTTAATTTTATACCAAAAAAGTCAAATTTTTAACGAAATACATGAATTTTTAACCAAAAAGATAAATTTTCAACCAAAAAGTGGAAAAGTTTAATTTTTAGTTGAAAAAATTAACTTTTAACAAAACAAAAAACTCATCGACAATATAGTTAATTTTGGAACCGAAGAGGTAAATTTTGAACTGAAATAATAAATCCTCAACTTAAAACATAAAATGTCAACAAAGTAGTTTAGGTTTCGACAAAATGGTTGAGTTTCTACTAAACTGTTGGATTTTCGACAAAACAGTTTAAATAAAAGACTCAAATAGGCTTCCCTGGCTAAAGAATCGAATAGGAATTCATTCCGAATCATTCAGAATTATTCCGGAATCTGTATCTGAAACAACCCGAATCAATTCGAACCAATCCGAAAAAGTTCTGCATTTCGATCCAAATCAGTTAGAAATTAATTCGACTCAATCCGCTTCAATCCGAATTTCTAATCCCAATCCAAACCAAATTTCCAATCCAAATGAATCCGAATCAATCCGAACTCGGATTCACCCGGATTGAAAGTCGGTTTAGGTCAACCAGAGTGCGAATACATTCGGATTGAAAATTTGGGTCAGATTTATTCGGATTGAGTCGGAATAATTTTTAATCGATTTTGATAAAACGAAATGTAGAACTTTTTTCGGATTGGTTCGAATTGACTCGCATTGGTTCGGATACAGATTCCGGAATGATTCGGATGACGACGGATTGGTTAGCAATGAATTCCTATCCGAAACTTTCGCCAGGGTAGGAAAAGAAACAGGAGGAGGAAAATAAGTGCAGTAAAGGAAGGGTGATGGGACGCTGCAGTTTTGGGTCGGTTGAGGAGGAGGGGAAGAGAGTCTGTGGATGTATGCGGTGAAGGGGTATGGTAGGTGGGAAGAAATAGTCTAGGAGAGGAAAGATGCAGGAGGGAAGAAGAGGGTTGAGAAGAGAGAAGAGAGTTGAGGGGGAGGGATAGAAAGAGAATGAAGGGTAAGTGAGGAGTAAAAAGGAGGGAGGAAGTAAGTGAAGGGATGATGATGAAGGGCCAAGAGGCGGGGGGAAAGGTTAGGTCTAGAGTAAATTTAAGTGGAGTATGACGGGAGAGGGAGATGTGGAGCGTATACGAAAATGTGTGGTGAACAAGTTGGGGGCGTGAGGAGAATGTATACTAGTTGGGAAACTATAGGTGAAGGAAAGAGGTTCACCGCTATATTTGATTTTATATAAAATAAAATATACAAATATCCTATGGAACGAAAGAGAAGGAGGAGAAGGGGTGAAGTAAAGGGAGGAAGTAATTAAATGGAAGCTTCAAAAACTTGATGATACGTTGTAATTTTGGATGGCGTGAGAGGGAGGAGAAGAGAGTGTGAGGAAGTGTATGGACAAGTGTGGTAGGTGAGGAGAAATAGTAGTCGAGGGGAAATTATTGTTAAAAGGGAAGGGTAAATCAAAGGAAGGAGGTGAGGGTCAGGCCTTTCAGAAGGGAGGAGGAGCGAAGAAAAGTAGTGGTTGAAGGGGAGTAGAATAGAGTATAAGAAGCGTTTGAAGGTGGGGGAAGAAAGGTGACAATAAAGAAGGGTTGGCAAGAATTGCAATGCAGGTATGATGTGCGGTGATGTTTATGACGGATTAAGAGGCAAGGGGGAGGCTGAGTGTGGTGTGCAATGGGGTGGGTAGAGAAGAGCGCTTGAAAAAGTGTGCGATAAACGGGTAGGGGTTATGAGGAAAACGTTCATCTGTGGGGAAAGTGTAGGTGAAGTGAAGAGGTTTATTATTGCCCGCTATATTTGATTTTATATGAAATAAAACATTTAAATAGGCTACGGAAAGAAAGAGGAGGAGAAGGGGTGAAGTAAAGGAAAGGAGTGCGTGGATGGAAGCTAAGGAAGGGTGATGGGACGTTGTAGCTCTGGGTGTGGTGAGCTGGAGGGAAACAGATTCGAGGAAGTGTGTGGTGAACTGGTTCGGTAGATGAGGATAAGTAGTATGGGAGTGAAAAGGAGTGATGAAGGGAATAGAAGGAAGGAGGTGAGTGGCGGATCGTGCAGAAGGATTGCGCGGAGACGAAATGTAGTATTTGAGAGGGAGGGGAATAATGGAAGGAAGTGTGCAGTGGACAGTGGTGGTGAGTGGTAGTAAGGAGGAGGGGTACGTTAAGGTGGATGGAAAGGGCTACATGGACTCTTTTTTTATTCACTTATCTCTCTTCTTGAACCATATCCTGACGCATAACCTAATTTTCTCTTTGTCAAAATAATACACTAACATTTTCAACACATCATTAACCTAAGACATTTTAATTAAACTTTCTTTTTCATATTACTCAAATAAAAAAAAAGAAAGTGGTATATAATGTTGTCACACCCTCTTTGTGTACAATTCCTTGGATGTTCAGGAAAGCAGTAATATTTCTGGACAAAACGCGAGAGTACGACCACAATTGTACCGGATGTCGCGTATACTATGTATGCTTGAGTTATATTACTTGCAGCGAGACAAATGCGGAAGAAGCAGAGTGCTATAGTACCACAGTGCTCATAACGTTGTAACTATATAACGCTTCGGGTGTATTTTTATACTGCAAATAGGGAATGTAAAAAATTCATGTCCTCGGAATTTACCCAAATTGCATTCGTCACATTTTCTCAATTATCTTGAGTAGTGATATCTGAAATTATATCATTTAGACGTAATGAATTGATACTTAAATTAATTGGGTTATTGAAACGCGCGGAAACTGTACAAATGTGTACAGAAATATGAAAATGTTACAATCCCTCGAATATTTGCTTCACTCAAAATTTTGTTGGATCAATATGCACTTCAATCAAATTTGTTAATAAAAAAAAAAACGTTTTTTGGTTCGACAATTTCAATTTGAATACAGATTCAGGCTTCAAACTTTTTTCCCTATATCCGATATACCTTGTTCCTCTTTTTTAAAGAATTCCTCTTTTTCCCCTGTTTTCTAAAAAAAAACCTTTTTCCCATTTTTCTCATTTTTTCGTTTTCATGTTAAAGTCTTTTTGAATAGTGGATTCGTCCCTTTGCATTGAAAATTCAGCAATTTGGTTAAAATGCAACAACTTTTTAGTAAAGTTTCTTGATTAAAAATTAACTTTTTTTTTAATTCAACTATTTGTTGGAAAATGCAACTGTTTTTGGTTGAAGTTTAATCTTTTTTGTTCAAAAATTCAACAATTTGAATAAAATTTCATTTTTGTCGGTTAAAAATTCTAATATTCGGTGAAAAAATGTACTATTTTGTTAAAAAATCTTCTATTTCGTTTGAAAGTTTAACTACTCGGTTGGAAATTCTTTCCTTTTGTTTGAAGATTCATCCTTTCCGGTTTAAAAGCCAACTACTTTCTGAAGCATTCGACTCCTTAGCTTCAAAGCTCAACTCTTTTGTTGAAAATGTATCTCTTGTGGTAGACATTTGTTTTCAAATATCAATATTAAATTATTCGTCAAAAGTTATTATTTTTTGTTTGAAAATTCAACGACTTGATTGAGTGTTGAATTACTTGCTTAAAAAATTGTTTTTAGGTTGAAGATTCATCTCTTTGGTTCTCAGAATGAACAATTTTGTTGAAAATTGGTTTTTTGTTTTTGAATTAATTTTTTTAACCGAAAATTAAACTGTTATTTTTTTTTTTTTTGAATACTGATATTTTTTAGTTAAAATTTAATATATTCAGTTGAAAATGCGTATTTTTCGATTGAATTCAACCACTGTTTTTTTTCGAAATTAAAAGTTATTTTTTCATATCAACTATTATAATTCTTGTTGAGAATTCATCTTTTTTGGCTGGAATTTGATCTTTTTTACCTGAAAATTCAACTTTTCTATGAGAATACATATATTTAATTGAAAATTCGTATTTTTTATAAGAAAATGCATCTTTTTGTGAGAAATTCAGTTATATTTGGTTAAAGATTAATCTCTTTTGTTGAAAAATAACCTATTTTGTTGAAAATTCCTCTTTTTTTGTTAAATTCCACCATTATTGTTTAAAAAGAAAAATATTTCTTGTTTCAAATGTCAACTGTTCAATTTTTTGTTGAGGATTTATGTTTTTTTGTAAAATATTCAACTATACTTGGTTGAAGTGAAACTATTTCATTGAAAATTCATCTCATTTGCTAAAGATTCAGCATCTTAGTTAACAAATCATCTCTTTGGTTAAATATGATCTATTTTGTTGAAAATTTGTCTTCTTTTGATTTATAATAATCTTATATAATAATTAATAATCATATTATTATTATTTTTTGAATTAAAATTTAAGTATTCCATGCTTGGCTAAAAATTGATCTTTTTTAGTTGAAAATTGGACTATTGTATAGAGAATTCATGTATTTTTTCCAATTCGTCTCTCGTGGTTGAATTCAACTATTTTCTATTCAAATTTAAAATATTTTTCGTGTCAAATATTAACTATTACATTTTTAGTTCAGAATTCATCTTTTTGATTGAAAATTTTACTTTTTTTTTGTGAAAATTCGTTTTTTTTTTATTAAAGAGTGATGTTTTAACTGTAAACTTCACTATTCCATTTTTCGTTTAAAATTTGTATTTAATAGTTGAAAATGAAACTATTTTGTTGAAAATTTGTCTCGTTTTGTTACATTCCACTATTGTTGTGTTAAAAGAAAAGTCTTATTCATACGAAATATGAACCATTAAATTTTTCTTCGAGAATTCATCTTTTTTGTTAAAGGATCAACAGTTTAGTTAACCAATCATCTCTTTGGTTAAAAATGAACTGTTTTGTTGAAAATTCGTCTTTTTAGGCTGATCATAATCTAACCTATTAATTAATATTATTATTGTTTTTTAACGCAAAATTTAACTCTTCTATGTTTGGTTGAAAATTGATCTTTTTTAGTAGAAAAATAAAATAGTGTATGAAAAATTTAAGTATTTGGTTGCAAATTTGTCGTTTTGGTTCAATGCAACCTGTTTTTTATTCAAAAATAAAATATTTTTTGACTGAAAAATTAATTTTTTTTGTGAAAATTCGTTTTTCATTAATTCAAAAGTAATCATTTTGGCTGTAAATTTCACTATTTCATTTTATTTCAGTAATTGATATTTTTAGTTGAAAATTCAATTGTTTGATTAGGAATTTGTGTAGTTTGTTAAAAATTCGTCTTTCAGCGGTAGACTATCAATCTTGTTGGTTGAAAATTCACCTTTTTGGTTAAAAATTCAATTATACTTGGTTAAAGATTCATATCTTTTGTTAAAAATTGAACTAGTGAACTATTTTGGTGAAAATGAGTTTTTGTTTGATTAAACAGTAATCGTTTCAAGTGCACATTTAACTATTCTATTTTTGATTGAAAATTGGTCTTTCTTAGCTGAAAATGCAACTATTTCATTAAGAATTCATGTATTTTGTTATTTTGTTTCAAATTAATCTTCCTTGTTTGAATTCTAGTGTGTTCGTCATGAAAAAAATATATTGTTTGAAATATCAACTATCACATTTTTTGTTGAGAATTCATTTAAAAAAATTAAATATTGCCCAATTTTAGTTAAAAAATCATCTCCTTGGTTTAAAAATGAACTATTCGGTTAAAAATGGTGTTTTTTTTTCAAATTGGTTGTTTGAATTGGTCTTTTTTTAACTGGTTGTTTGAAAATCCATCTATATTTAGTTGAAAATTTAATTATATTTGGTTTGCAGATTCACTTCTTTGATTTAAAAATGAAATATTTTGTTAAATATCCGTCTTTTTTTGGTTAAACATTATTCTATTTACTAATTAATGTTAGTATTCTCATTTTTTGAACTAGAAATTTAAATATTCCATTTTTGGTTGATAATTGATATTTCTTATTTGAAAATTCAAATATTTGATTGAAATTTCATGTACATTAGAGTGGTCCAAAAATGCGTTGCAAATTTTTTTTTTATATTTATGGGTCACCCCCCCCCAAATTTGTTCGAATCCACCTAAAAATGAATCCATTTTTTTTTTTTTTTTTTTCAATTATATTTAGGGGGACATGTCTCATGGTTTAACATGTCTCTCCCATAAGAAAAAAAGACGTTTTTGTAAATCTTATTCTGAATCCTCAATATTATCTCAATCGAGTTGAAACTCAACATTTCTTTTCACAATTAGCCACAGAATACAAATAAAATATCACTTTTCAAATATTACCACCATAAGTCTGTTTCATAGGGTCCCGAAGAAACCCCATAAGTGAAAAAATGGGTTTTGCGAGTTTTTGGCGCTAATTATGATTTTTTTGCGG
>JAABKJ010014475.1:0-10103 GCA_011634705.1 Andricus grossulariae
AATTTCATGTTTATGGTTGAAAATTTAATTATTTCGTTAAATACTTTATCTTTTTTGGTTTAAAATTAAACTAATTGGTTGAAAATCGAGAATTCATCTTTTTTTTGTTGAAAATTCGTCTTTTTTATGAAAATTCATATTTTTGGGTTAAAAATTCGTATTTTTTGCATGAAATTTTAGCAATTTAGTTTCAAATTCATTTATTTTATTGAAAAATCGTTTTTTTTTTATAGAAAATTATCTGCTTGGTGGAAAATTCATCTTAATGGTTGAAAATTTAATTATTTGTTTAAAAATTTTATCTTTTTTGGTTTAAAATTAAACTACTTGGTTGAAAGTTGAACTATTTGGTTGAAAATTGAGAATTAATCTTTTTGGTTGAAAATTAAATTTTGTTGTTGAAAATTCGTCTTTTTCTTGAAAGTTCATATTTTTAGTTGAAGATTTTATTATGTTGTTAGAAATTTGATCTTTTTGGTTTAAAATTTAACAACTTGGTTGAAAGTTGAACTACTTGGTTAAAAATTGAGAATTCATCTTTTTTGGTTGAAAATTCGTATTTTTGTTGAAAATCCATATTTTTGGGTTGAAAATTCGTCCTTTTTGCTTGAAAATTTAACAGATTATTTTCAAATTCATTTATTTTATAGAAAATTCGTCCTTTTTGCTTGAAAATTTAACAGATTATTTTCAAATTCATTTATTTTATAGAAAAATCGTCTTTTTGGTAGAAAATTATTTGCTTGGTGAAAAATTCATCTTTTTAATTGAAAATTTAATTATTTGGTAAAAAGTTATAGTTTTTGGTAGAAAATTCAACATTTTAGTTGCAAAATAATGCGTTTTGTTGTAAATAAAATCATTTTGTTAAAAATTCGTCTTTTTGGAAGAAAGTTATCCACTTGGAGAATTTATCTTTTTAGTTGAAAATTTAATTATTTTGTTCAAAATGTATATTTATTGGTTTAAAATTAAATTACATGGTTGAAAGTTGAACTACTTGCTTGAAATTTAAGAATTTTTTTTTTTTTTAATTGAACTATTTAGTTAAAATTTGAAAATTCAATTATTTTGTTGAAAATTTTCGTATTTTGTTGAAAATTCGTCATTTGATAAAAAATTAGTTTTCTTGGTTGTAAAATTATCGTTATAGGTAGAAAATTGCATTATTTATTTGAACACTTAACTATTTGGTAGGAAATCAGCTTTTTTTTGTTGAAAATTCATATTTTTGGTTGAAAAATTGTCTTTTTTGCTTGAAAATTCCATTATTTCATTGAAAATTTATGTACTTTGTTGAATAATTATCTATTGGTAGAAAATTGATCTTCTTAATTGAAAAATTATCGTTGTATTCGAAACTGATAAACTTTCATTTTTAAATTTTCACTTACGTGCCAACTTTTTTTCCATATTGTACAGCCTTGTCGATCAAATGCGAATATTTGCTTTGATTTGCAGCGGACAAAATCAAGGATGGATTTGTTGTCGCGTCTGTCGGCTTAAATTGTTCCATAGCTGAAAATAAAAAATAAAATAATTGAAAAAAAGATTAATACTTCGAAAAAAATATTCAGTTTAGGAAACTAATTTATTTACTTTATTGGAAATTTATTTATTATTTCATTTCAAAATTATTATATAACTACTTATAAATAAATATAAAAATTATTAAAACAATATTTTGATGTCACACTGAAAGCTTTTTCAATATTTTTTTTAGGCATAAAAATTTGAAATTCAGCAAATTTAAAACTTTTTTTTCAATATCATAAAGAATACAAAATAATATTAATAATAATAATACAATATAAACATTTAAAATAAATATTTATTTATTAACAGTTTTTGAACACTTAAATTCAAGCTGAAATTAAACTACTTATAAATAAATATAAAAATTATTAAAACAATATTTTGATGTAACACTGAAAGCTTTTTGAATATTTTTTTAGTCGCTCGAAAAAAGTCACACAAAAAAAGAAATTCATTTTACAGGATATTACAAAATATTAAGAAAAATTCTAGCCTTTTTGAAAGATATTTAGGTCTTTTAGAAGTTTCGGAGAAATACAAAATATTTGATAAATTTTCCGACATGCTTTCATGTTTTAAAATATTTTAAAGCTATTCAAAACTTCTTAAATTCCTAAAAATATTTTTAGCTGACACGAATTTTTCTTGACATTTTGAAAAATTATTCAAAATGAAAAAATTGCCTAAATATCTTCCAAACTTCCCTAGGAGCTTAAAGAAAATTATAAAAGATTTTTGAATATTTCAGATGTGTCAAAAAAGAATCTGGAAGATTAAAAAAAATATTGTACAGGATTTAACAAAATATTAGGAAAAATTCGAGCATTTTTAAAAGATATTTAGGACTTTTAGAAGTTTGGGAGAAATAAAAAATATTTCATAAATTTTCGTAAATGGTTCCAAGTTTTTCAATATTCTAAGTTCATTCAAAACGTCTTAGATTATTAACAATATTTTTAGCCGACTCGAATTTATCTGAAAATTTTGAAAAATCATTAAAAATGTAAAAAAAATTGCCTTAAAATCTTTCAAATTTCCCTAGGAATTTAAAGAAAATTAGAAAAGATTTTTGAATATTACAGATGTGACAAAAAAGGATATTTGATAAATTTTCGGAAGTGGTTCCCAATTTTTAAATATTTGAAATTTATTCAAAACCTCTTACATTCTTAACAATATTTTTAGCTGACTCTAATTTTTCTTAAAATTTGGAAAAATCGTTCAAAATGTAAAAAAATTGGCTTAAAAACTTCCAAATTTTCCTATGAATTTCATGAAAATTTGTGTATTCACTTGAAACCTTTCAAAAATCTTTCAAAGCTTTTAAAGTTTTTGTTTGAAATATTTTTAAAAAATCTGCATTTTTTCAAATCTCTTACATTTGAAAATTCTTTTTCAATCTCTTCAAATCTTCTAAATATTTCTTGACTTTACTCGATTTTTTTTATTTTGTAAACTTAACAACTTGAACAATTTTGCTTTAAAATCTTCTACTCTTTTTTGAAATTTAAAGAAATCTTTTGAAATGTTTTGAAATCTTTTTCAATTTTCTCTTAAAGTTCATTTTTAAAAATAAAAAATCATAAAAAATTTTCCCATAAATCTTAAGAAAATTCTTTTTTTAATCCTTTCATAATGGTTAAACCTTCTAATATTTTACAATTATTCCAATTTTTCGTGAATTTTTTTCCTTGTTAAAAATAAAAAAATGGTTTTAAAATCTTCTTTTTTTAATTAATTTTTCAAAATACAAAATCATTTTTACTTTTCCTAGATACTAAATTTTGTTTTTCATTTTCTTGAAACCTTACGAAACTCCTAAAATATCTTATAAGCTTTTATTATTTTTGAATCGTATAAATACTTTTAAGTATCTTCCAAACTTACTCAAATTTGTTCTAAAATTATGTGTTATGGCAGAATTTTGCTTTAAAATCTTTTAAACTCTTTTTCGAAATTTTAGGAAATAATTTAATATGTTTTGTATTCTTTTTCAATTTCCTCTTAGAATCCATAAAAAAAAATCATTGGAAAATTTCCGATGAATTTTAAGAATATTTTTTTCATTCTCTTGATGCCCTGCAAAATTGAGTTTACCTAGAATTTGTTTAAATCCTGAAAAATTAAAGGAATTGTCTGAAAGTTTTCCATTTTTATTCACGCATTTTGGAATCTTCAAAACTGAAAATTATTCTTTTAAAATTAGGCCTAAACCATTTAAATTTTTTCCAGAAATCTTCAACAATTAGATTCGACCGTGTCCAGAGCAAAAAAAAATGTTAAGCAAATTATAATTTGAAGGAAAAAATAATTTTTCACACAAAAAACAAATTTCCAGTGAATATTTAGTTTTAAATTTCAATTATTTATTTTCCTAAGTTTCGCGAGAAAATTCAAACTAATTTTTCACAATTTCCGATATGTCGAAAAAGTATCTACAAAATTTCTAAGACATTTTTTTGTTATTCACAGGATTTTACAAAATTTTAGGAAAAATGTGAGTAATTTAAAATCTATTGAAGACTTGTTGACGTCTGGAAAAAATGTGAGAATATTTTATAAATGTTCGGAAATATTTCAAAGTTTTAAAATATTTACAATCTCGTCAAAATTACAAAAATTCCTAAAGATATATCTCTTAAGCTGACGAGAATTATTCATAAAATCTGTTTTAAACATTCCTGATTTATTTTTGACAATTTTCGAAATATTTGTAACTTTTTATCATCTTTTTCAATATTCACTTGAAACTTAATTTTCTAAAATGAAGAATTACTTTAAATATTCCCAGGAAACTTAAGAAATTTTGTTATCTTCAAACCTTTTCGAAATCTTCAAAAAAAGTTCAGCATTTTATTTCGAAATCTTTAAAAATCGACATTTTGAAAAAAATTCTGCTAAATTAAAAAAAAATGCCTTCAAATCTTTTAGATTCTTTTTTGATAATTTTTAAAAATCTTTTTCAATGTTTTGAAATCTTTCTAAAAAATGTCTCTTAAAATAAATGTTGTAAAATAAAAAATTATTTTAAATTTTCCAAAAAATCTTCAGAAAGTTTTGTTATTCCCTTGAAACATTTCAAGAATTCTTAAAAGATTCTAAATTTTATGTACGAAATCGTTAAAAATCTACATTTTCTTTTAAATAAAATTATTTTTGTATCCTTCAAAACTTCTGAATACCTCTCAAACTTCTTCAAATTAACTATTAACTATTGTATGTAACTATGTAATTAACTATTTTATTGAAATAGTTTTTTTTAATTAATTTTTTTAACCGAAAATTTATGTATTATACTTTTGGTTGGAAAATGATCATTTCCGGTTACAAATTCAAGTATCTGGTTGAAAATTGATGTATTTTGTTGAAAATTCGTTCTTTTTGGTAGAAAATTAATATTTTTTTTCGAAAATTCAACAGTTTGTTTGGAATTTTTTTCACTGTTGGCTGAAAAATCATTCTCAGTTAAAAAATGATGTTTTTTGGAATGCAAATTTAATGACATGGTTAAAAGTCAAACTCTTTTGTTAATAATTAATTTTTTGGTTGAAGGTTCATAATTTTAATTTCAAATTCATCCCGTTGGTTAAAAAATGAGCTATTTTCTTAAAAAATTGTTTTTTTCTTTGGCTAAAAGTTAGTTTTGTCTTCTGAAGATGTAACTATTCCAGTTAAATATTCTATCATTTCAGTGCAAAATTTATCGCTTCAGCTAAATATTAATTTTTTTAAACTAAAAATGCAACTATTCAATCTTCTGTTGAAAAATTATCTTTCTAAGTTGAAAATTCGTCTTTTTTGGTCTGAAATTCCACTATTCCAGTTGAAGATTCATCATTTTAGTTGAAAATTCATCTCTTCGGTAAAAAATTAATTTTATTAAATGAAAATTTAACTGTTCAATTTTTGAATGATAATTTATCTGTTTTCGTTGAAAACTCATGTATTCGGTTTAAAATTTGTCTTTTTTGGTAGCAATTAATCTTTTTGGTTGAAAATTCATATTTTTTGTTCAAAATTCACCTATATCAGTGAAAGATCTATTCATTAATTTGGTTAAAAATTTGTTGTCTTTTTAGTGAAAAATTAACTTTTCAATAGAAAATCTAACTATTCCATTTTTGGTAGAAAACGGATCTTTTTTTATTACAAAATTTAACAATTTAGTTAAAAATTGATCTTTTTTAGTTAAACATTCAACTGTTTGGTTGAGAATTCATGTATTTTGTTGAAATATCGTCTTTTTTGGTAGAAAATTAATCTTCTTTGTGACTATTTTATCTTTTTTAGTTGAAAATTCATCTACATTGTTGAAAATACAATATTTTTACTTTAAAAGTTAGGAACTTGAATCGGTTCAAATTAAATATAAAATAGTACCCACATTAATTTTACCTAAATATGCACTGAATTTTAAGTACAAGAAGATAAAATAATTTTTTTAAAATCATTATTCAAATTCATGGACTTTAGAGCCAAATTAAAAAAAAGGTTAATTATGTTGTTATTATTATTCAATTATTTAATTAATCGCTGGTGTTAATATGTTTAGGAATATAATTTTCCAAAGCTTTCTAAATTAAATATATTATTCGAATCCCTAGAAACATATTCCGAGTCGATTGTTATAAAAAGTGCAAAAGATTTGAATTTCTCCGTACTATGAAAAATTATTCCTGGAAAAATTTTGAGATACCTCGAAAAGAACAGGAATTGTCAGGGAATTTTTGTTTAGGATTTGAATAGAAATCCTGTTATAGAGCTTCTAACATTTATTTTGGAAATATGATTTGCTCACATATAAAAAATTAAAGTTCGTAAAAATTTACAAAACTAAAGTGCTTGAGAATATTATTCAGATTATGAAAAAAGATTGACATTAATTTTTTTTTAATTGTTCAATTAAAAGATATGGAATCTTCTTATATAAGCTTATTCATTTCTGCTCAGAGAAGAAATCAATTTATAGGTATAAGAGGATGGCATGATGAGATAAATTTACCGCATTTAAAAAATCCTAACAATTGAAAATTACCACGAAAAAAAGAGGTATTAAAAATGATTATGAACGAACATTAATCATTCGAAATTGTAATGGAAATATCCGAGGTAGATGTACAAATTTTATTTTGTATTCCTGGTAGAAATTTTAAAAAAATCATCCAGCATAGCAAGAAAGTTAAAAAAAACAAAACTATAAAGTATAATTAAAGTTGAATAATTTTAAAGTTTCTGAACAACCTGGTAAAAATTTTCTCAGATTTTCTGTATTTATAGAGGAAAAAATTTTTTTTTATAAATTTCTTGAAATTAGATAAGACACCTTTTGAAAAATAATTTTTTGCTAAAATCACAACTAACCTTTGGGTTACTTTATTTAAGTAATTTTATTTTCAACTGAAATAGTAGAGAAAAAGAGTTTTTTAGATATCTGCTCAATTCTAACTAAAAAGAATTTCTTTGGCCTATGAAAATTATTATCAACAATATTTGAGCTGAAACTTTCCAATTTTTGAAAATCTATGAAAAGTTGAGAATATTTCATCGTTAAGATGCTAATATATTAAATTTTTGAACAGAGTTAAATGTATAAACTTCATAGGTTAGTTTAACTATTGAAAATGTAGTTTTTCATTTTAAACGGGTTTATAAAAAACATATTTTTCGTAGCCAAGCCAACGTCACAAATTGATAAGTATTTTTAATAATTGGACCTTTTATATGGTTAAGGAAATATGCAATTCCTTCTCTTATTTGTTGTTTAGAAAATTTATTTTGACTATATCTTTGGCTACTTGGATTCTATGTTGTGTTTCTTGAACTGACAAAATTAAATTTTTTATTTCAAATTTCTGGAGACCTCTGTTTCGTTGATTATTATTAGTATTTAACATAGTATTTAGGTAACATTACATTGCTCATAAACCTGAAGTTTGCAGACTTTTTTTTCAGCGGCAAAAAAATGAAAACATCATCAAATGAAGAACACGGGTTTCCTGACAATAATAGTTTCGAGATAGTTTCAAGTTATTAATCAAAAATGGCGCCATGCACTTTTTAATAATTGGACAAGTAGCAAAAGTGCGCTACGCGCGCGCATGCTTGATTTTATGATTTTCCAAAAAGATATTTAATTCTGGGGAGCAAGAATAATAATTTTGAGAAATAAAAAACATCTTTACACTAACACGTTTAATTTTTGGTCCCTTATAGGCCTGCCAGGAAAACCTTACATTGTCAGGGAATTTTTATATACATGATTCTTCAATTGTAAAAGTAGCTTTATAATACTGCAACTAACTATATTGTTCAAAATTCGTCTTTTTTTTCTTTTCAAAGTAATTTTTTCTCTTTTTTTGGTTGAATTCAACTGTATTTAATTAAAAATCAAAATCTTTTTTCGTTGAAATATCAAATACAACATTTTTCGTTCAGAACTCATCTTTTTTGGAATAAAAATTTAATTGGTTTAATAATGATTAAACATTTTTATGTTGTTGTTGAAGATTCATCATTTTAATTGAGAATTCATCTCATTGGTTGCAAAATAAGTTATTTTGTTAAAAATTCGTTTTTTCTTTGGCTGAAAATTAATTTTCTTTAAGGAAAATTGTACTATTCCTGTTAATACTTTCACTATTTTATTGAAAATTGTATCGTCGTTAAACATTTTTTTTAATTTCTGATTTCAAATTGAACTATTCTAGTTATATATTTATCATTATAGCTGAAAATTCATCATTTTGTTTGGAAATGTAATAATTATTTTCGAAAAAACTTTTTTTTGGTTGATAATTGATCATTTTTAGTTGAAAATTCGTGTATTTTGATGAAAATTCATATTTTTCGTTGAAAATTTAACTATTCCAGTTGAAGATTCATAATTTCAGTTAAAAATGCATCTTTCTTGTTTAAAAGTTTACTATTCCAGTTGAGGATTCATCATTTTAGTTGGAAATTCATCAGTTTGGGTGAAAATTAATTTTTTCACTGACAATTTAACTATTCCAGTTTTGGTTGAAAAAGTTTCTTTTTTAGTCGAAAATGTAACTATTTCGTTGAAAATTTATGTCCTTTACTGAATAATCGGCTTTTTGGTGGGGAATTAATCTTCTTATTTAAAAATTCATCTTTTTGGTTGAAAATTTAAGTATTCCAGTTTAATATTCATCATTTTTGTTTAAAAATTCGTCTTTGTGGTTACAAACTAAAACTACTTGGTTGAAAGTTAAACTCCTTCATTGAAAGTTCATCTTTTTGGTTAAAAATTAATTTTTTTATTAATAAATTAATTATTTTATCTTTGGTTGAAAATTCATCTTTTTGGTTGAAAATTCAAGCATTCCAGTTAAATATTTATCATTTTAGTTGAAAAGTCATCTTTTTGGTTACAAATTAAAACTACTTGGTTGAAAGTTAAACTCCCTTATCAAAAGTTCATCTCTTAGGTTGAAAATCTATCTATTTTGTTAAAAATTCCTGTGATTTTTGGTTGTAAATTAATTTTTTTCATTGAAAATTTAATTATTTTATCTTTGGTTGAAAATTCACCTTTTTGGTTGAAAATTCAAGTATTCCAGTTTAATATTTATCATTTCAGTTGAAAGTTCATGTTTTTGGTTAAAAATAAAACTACTTGGTTGAAAGTTAAACTCCTTTGTTAAAAGTTCATCATTTTGGTTTAAATTTCATATTTAATTCAGTTGATAAATTATTCCTTTTGAAAATTTTGAAAAAGTTTATCCAGTAATCTGAATTTTCGCTTAAACATTTAAATAAGTCTAAAATACTTTCATTTTAAACGTTTGAAGAAAACTTTTCACATTATTCCCAGATTTTTCAATTGAAATATTAGAGAAAAAGTGTTTTTTTTTCTCAGAAATCTGCTTAATTATAACTAAAAAGAATCTCTTCAGCTTCTGAAGATTATGATCCAAAATTTTTGAGCTGAAACTTTCTAGTTTTTAAATATTTATAAAAATGGAAAATATTTCATCGCTTATATTTTAGAATATTTCATTTTTAACAAAGTATAATGTATAAACTGTATAGTTTAGTTTAAATATTAAAAATTTAGTTTTTAATTTTAATCGAGTTTATGAAAAGCTAATTTTTCGTACCTATGCCTTCTTGGATTTTATGTTATGTTTCTTGAACTGACCAAATTAAATTTTTTATTTCAAATTGCTAAAGACCTCAGTTAAATTGATTTATTAGTATTTAACATAGTATTTATATAACCTCACATTTCTCGTAAACCTGAAGTTTGCAGTCTTCTTTTTTTTTTGAATGGCAAAAAAAATGAAAGCTCCAACCAATTATAAATACGAGTTTCCGGACAACAATAGTTACAAATTGTTTCGAGTATTTTCGAGATTGTTTTAAGAATTAATCGAAAATGACGCCATGCACTTTTTAATAAATGACAAGTAGCAAAAGCGCGCTACGCGCGCGCATGCATGTTTCGTTTTATTTAATTAAAATTAATTAATTTTTTAATTCTTTAAATGTTTAATTTACTTTTCCTTTTGGAAAATTGGAAATAGTTTATCCAGCAACTGGAATTT
>JAABKJ010014476.1:0-10102 GCA_011634705.1 Andricus grossulariae
GAGTAATGCACTTTCCTCACTTCTGACGTTAAAATTCAGGCCAAGGGTCTCAGCTGCCTGCTCCGCGGCTTTGTAAATGAACGCTCCTTTGCCAACCATCTCTCTCTCTCTCTCTCTTTCTATATATATATAATCACAGTTTGCACTATATGACTTATCATTTTCACAGATAAATCTTGACTTCAAATCTTTGTATCCCAAAGCCAACTTCGACGTTGGCAATCAATGGAATTTCTTAAAACAGATTCTGACGGACTTTGTAATGAACAAGCAAATTTCAGAAGATCTTATTGCAGCTTCACTTGTGAACGGGCATGGCAATGGACAAGGTACTCCATATGTTTATCGCATTGTATTCTGTATAGATCAAAAAGTCCAATTTAATTCAGTATGTCCTAACTATGTCGGACACTCGCGTTAGTAATTAAATTGATTTTAGATCTCGCTAAATTTCTTCAAGTAATTGTTGCAGTTGATAATTATAAAAATTCAATAAATAAAAAATATTGCCGCAGATGTAATTCAGAGTGAAATTTTCTAAAATACAGCGATGCTCGACTACGGTTAGCTGTTCCTTTTGCAATTAAGGCGAATCGGAAATTGGCGAAGCCTGAAAAAAAAAATTGAGGGTGAAGATAGGGGAAAACAGATGAAAATCAAAGATTCATGCATACTATATGTTAATGTGAGTGTACGTAAGGAGTCCATTCGTTTTATTAATTAAGAATCATTCAGAATAAAGCTATTAGGAATATTTGCTTTTTAGTCTAAAGAAGAAGCAAAAGTCAAGATTGCAATGCTGCAAGACAATCTGGGGCAGGAAGACAAGATTGCTTACCTATCGTTCTTCTAGTCAGATCTGTTCAGCAACCGGTGACGTACGATGTCGTCTTTGGAGCGGCTGGATACAAATGCGATTCCATCATTAAAGCAATCGATTTAGCTTTACGTATATTTATTGCTTTTGAATTGCCATATCCAAAGTTGACTCAGCAAACGTGGGTGCTGATGCGAAATTTATTACTTAAACTGGGTTTGGAAAAGTGCAACATTTTTAATCCTACGAGCACTGCATTGTCGCATTTTCATCGAAAATTAAAATCGTCCATTAATTGATAAAAACGTTTTTCAAACTCTAAGCATCAGTTTCATGTGCTGTGTTATTTTAATTCGAAGTTGCTATTTTTTTTCTTAGCACAGCTAATTTCATTTAAGCCTTCTAACTAGTAAGTAAGGGATTCAAAAAGTATTTTCAAAAGCATTAAATGTGTGAAACTAATATTTAGGAGAATTAGATAGCTTTTGAAAAGTTAATTTTTTCAATATTGGCATCAATGTAACGTGATATTCATATCAGTATTAGCGCTGATAATAATAAGATTTTACCATATCTCTTCTATCTAGTGTAAAGTGATTTTATATTTTCTCATCTTTCGATGCGCTTAGAATAATAGAGGTACAGACGATATTTCATAATGGATCAATGTCAGTTTGAGTTCACACTCACGTGTGAAGCAGCTACTTTAGTTGGCGAATTTTATGCATACTCCGACGTCACACGAACAAGAGCGCAAAATATTATTTACCTATTCGGTAACTTCGCAACCCATTCAGCTACATCGAATTTTTTAAATTATCTTTTAATCCGCTTCAAAACACTTAGGGAAAACTCAAGTAATCTAGCATTTTATGCGTCAATGTTTCAAACTTTGCTATTTCCTTTTCGAAAATTTAATACTGAATGGAAGTGCTTAGAATAATTAAGGCTGCAAGGAGAGAGAGAAATGTCCTGAAGAAATTATTAGAACTGCTACAAATGTTTTAGTGCATTGTATCCTATATATAGATGATCAAAAACGAAAAGCATGAAATTTCCAATGTTATGCAGACTAAAACCTGGCAAGATAAAGAAGCGCAGTCAAGTGGCAACCAACTTCTTCTTCCTCTAGCTCTCTATCAAGACGAAATAGAAACCAACAATGGCCTTGGCTCACACCGCTGTCGCGGCAAAGTTGGTGCAGTATATGTTGTCCTTCCGTTTATATCCCCTCATTTGATTTCAACGACGGAAAACATTGTTCTGGTATTTTTGGACAACTCTCACAAATGGAAAAAGGTACCTCTGATGCAGGTCTACTGCAGAGTTACTGACGAGTTACTGAAGAGTTGTTTTTCCTTGAAAAAGCGGGCATATCTATCAAAATAAACGATCGTTTGGTTAATTTGAGATTTTCACTAGTTGCAATGGTCGGCCATAACTTAGCTAATAATAGTGTGATGGGATTCACTATGTCTTTCGTTGCTAACTACTCGTGTAGATTTTGCTTGGTATGCAATGAATATTTCGACTCGGCTTTGCGATACACGGACTGTAAAGTGCGCACAGAAGAAACTTATAACGAAGATCTGAAAATGAGAAAATGCAGCGATACTGAGATCGTTGGTTTGTCTGCGATTTGAGACCTAAGATCAGCCACAACCCTTCAATTACTCGCTGTCGATTTATCGCATGATTTGCTCGAGGGTGTGTGTCAGTACGATCTAGGGTGTGTTCTGAATGAGATTCTCAAACTCTCAACGTTCAACCGTGATGAGTTGAATAAGAAACTCGAACAGTGTTCCTATTACGAAGGTACATGCAAAACAAACCCGTTCAAATTTCCGACACGCGAATTCGCGATAAGCTGATCAAAATGAGTGCGAGCGAGATGCTTTGCTTATTCCGAAAAATAGGGATTCTCTTTGGTCATCTCGTGCCAGTTGGAAATAGACAATGGAAGCTCATTAATATTTTGAAACATATCATTGACGTTGCGATGACCCCCGTAATTAACGACTGGCTGCCTGAGTATCTCGCTTCTTGCATTTCTGAATACTTGAATCTGCATCGTGATTTGTTTCCGAATTCGTGTAAACCGAAACATCACATACTTGTGCATTATCCGCAAGTTATGGAAAAACTCGGACTTTTAAAACCATTCGGGACTATACGCTGTGAAAGTAAGAATCACGATATTAAAATGCCTTCAGAAAATTCTCGAAACCGTGTGAATAATGAAAAAAATCTTGCGATCAAACATCATTTAGCATTGAGTCTCGTTTGCAGACAAAACATTCAGTTTCCTTGGTACCTAACGAAGTTGATTAATTTCAAAAAATTTTTGTTTCGCACTAAAAAGGCGCGGTTATAATGATTCCTGGCATAGATTAGCGTGAACTTTGCGTTATTCATGTAATTGTAAAAGATGAGACTGGATTTGCACAATTTGTCACAAACAATGTGACTGAGTGTACTTATTATAGTGAGCATTATCACGCTTATCAATTTCACGAAAACTTGCGTTCGTACAAATCTAATTGGCAATGCTTTACATTCAGTGATTTGGAAAATGCGTCTTTTTCTTTTATCTCCGTAAACGGCTTAAATGAGCTGTGCATACCCAAGCGATGGATATAAATAATTTTCGTCAAATAACAGATAATGTATTATGGTCAAAAATGTGTCGACGGTCATAAAAAGTGTATTTATTTACGGAAACATTAATAAAAAATAAATAATAAGAAACTAATAGAAAAATGTCTTTATTTACAAAAACTTTGTTACCGTATTCTTCTTCTCAAATATTAATAATTTGAAGCATATATCGTAAACAAGAACTTCAAGAACTATGACTTTCTGGTTGGAATAGTTCCGCTTGATACACAAAGATATCAAGTAGCTTTGGAGTCAAGTTGAACGGCTTGGAACTCGAAAAAAAGTTATATTTAGAAGAATGTGCAGTCCTAGACCTTGTGCAATTGAACTCGATTCACCTGAAAATATTTTTGTTTAAAAATAATATGGGTTTATTTGGTTTGAAATTGATCTATCTGGAACTTATGTAAGTTTTGTAACTTGGAATCAAAATTAGACTATTTCAAACATGGAAAATTGTAGTTAATGAAAGTCGCAATCGGTCAGCCCATAACTAAGAGATATTTACTTTATTAAGGTACGAAGTGCTACGCTCTAAATAAAATAGTAGTTACTTTCGCTTGATATCGGTCAACCGAAAAACTTTGATACTGCCCTCTTTGAAAAAAGGTGGCTTATGTCTATTTTAGCTGAAATTATTTCGCCTTTGTGGCGAAAGCTTAATCTACTTAATTTCCTAAACATGTATGGATAAACTTTTTTTTAAATAATGTATGCGCGTATTATAACAATACCTCTTCGCACAATTAGAAACGCGACACGACAAATTTACAGCATCCCTACTATTACATTACACAATCAATGTTCATGTCAATCAGCGATAAGAATTGTTCATAATATTTCATTTTCCTGCACAAAATTGCTCAAGTGCGCACTAATTTCCGTTGCGGGGTGCTTTTAACTTTGTTACAACCTCCCCCCCCTCTGTTTGGAATGAGGTTTATTATTTTTAAATTTCCTCGCACCTATACAGTTCCTCGCCGAATGAATGTAAGGATTCTTCTTGTTCGTCCTCAATCATGAGGCTGTCTTCTTCCTGTGTCCGTTTATTTTCTGCAACTGTTATTTTTAAAATGTCCTCAAATCTTTTATTTGTTTCCACCCAACTGCCTTTGGTGTACTTAGTTTTTGTCAAATCCGGAACCGTGTGGTAATTTTTAGTTCTATTTGACCTTTCATCACAGTAGGTGTCGTGAAAAATATAAAGCTCCACCGGAACCATCTTGTCGCAGTGACGACATTTCCACACCTTGATGTCTTCCATCTTTTTCTTTCTGTAACATAATTAAAAAAATCTCACCTCTCAGCAAAAAATAAAAAATAGTTTTTACCTTAATTTTGTCCTTTCAATAACAATTAAAATCTAACGTCTTGATTTCAATTCTTAATGTCGATTATTAACCAAATTTTTGTTTTAATAATTTTCCTTTCCGCTTAGTCTTCTTTTGACGTTCTGCTTTCTTTATTTCTTCTCGCTGAAAAGTAACTTATCTAAATTCTAATATTAATTGAGGTGAATTTTTGTCTTGGCCTCTTATAGCCATATTTATCTTTATTTTTATCAAATCTATCAAAATTATATCGTTCTATCAAATACAAATTGAATTTAGATATAAAAAGGAAATGTTTTCATTTAAATTATCTTAAATTTATATGTGACTGTTATGTCTGCGAAGGGTAAAAGTAATTTTTCTGTCGTACATGTGAATAAGTATGAAAAAGTTTTTTTAAAATTCATCAGAGAAGTAAAAGATTTAATTCTGGTCATATAAATTTGTTCTCTATACCTAAATTGAGTCAATAGCTTCGTTACGTCTCTCTCTATTGCTTGCTTTCTTGTTTTTTTGTTATAAAACTCCTCTATTTTAAGCTTTGCTTCTTCTGTCGACATTTTATTTATTTTCTCCAGTTCTTGTTGTTCTCTCCATATTTGTTTTCTCTTCTCTCTTTGTTCTGCTTCTCTTCTAAGTTTCTCTCTATTTCGTCTGTCCCAATCTCTCAACCTGGCGTGATGTTCTCTCCATTCTCCCTCAATTTCTGCTTTCTCTCTTTCTTCAGCTTCCCTAGTTTTACGGTTTTCTTCCTCTTGTTTCCTTTTTTCTCTTTCTTCTGCTTCTTGTTTAAGCATTTTTGCTTCAAATTCTTTAAATCTTTTCTCCATTTCCTTCCTTTTTCTCCTCTTGCGTTATGAACAGTGCTGCCAGGTGGCAAAAAAAAAGCAAATCTCCAGCTCTCTCAGATTTTTTCTCAGAAAATCTCCAGACCAATTCAAAATAATTCTTCAGCTCTCTTCAGATTTCAAGAGTAAATTTTTTAAATAATTAGTGATACTATTATGACCTACTCAAGTTGTAATAGCTATTTAAGTTGTAGCATCACATTAATCATATAAATTGTTGTGAATTTAGCTAAGAAATATGAATTGGAAATGATTGTACACTAAACCAAACATGCGCACAAAGCTCTCGAAACATATTGTGCATACTCACCTTACGCGCAGCATTGGAATTTCCATGCCTGAAGCCGATCGGATCTCTCTTTCTACCATGTAAGATAGACAACGAGGTGCGATCGTATTCGAATCGAAGGTTTCGAAACCTCTCTTTCTGTCTTATGAGGTAGACAAAGAGGTTCTGATGGTGTTCAAACGACAACTCATACTTATTGTTTGGAAACTACCAGCCCCTCTCTGTCTACTTTACTGGATAGAAAGAAAGGTTTCAGAAATTCCGTTTCAAATTTGATCGCACGTCTTTGTCTATCTCATATGGTACAAAGAGGGGTCCAATCGAATTCAGGCATCGGAGTCCTACTACAGTTAGGCTATGCAAACACACAATTGATCCATGATCCAACAAACTATGGTCACGCCACTTGGAGGTACGAAATACGTTCAAGCCGTGTCTCGTACGACGACCTCCATAATGTTTACCATTGCAACGTAGAGATGCTTTCCTAACTACGATTGAAATCATTTCGCCTAATGATAAGGACAGCGTTTCTAAAACTTAGATACCTGAAAGTAGAGAATAAGAATTTTTTAATTCTTGAAGTTACATAGTTTTAAATTTAATAGAAATTGTAAATTTGAAACTATTAATCCCCAAAGGACACTTAGGGTCACTGTGACCCCACGGGCTTTCCGATTTTTTTTCCGATTGTCTACGTTTTTTTCAAGTATCTTCATCGGATAGTTGAATTATCATTGTGGTTTTGGAGATATTTTTTCTACTTTATATTGTTTCAACATCACACATGATTTTTTTCAGCCAAAAGTATCTGGAGATGTATTTGGAGTTGAGTCCTTTTAAGTGTTAATCTATAATTATAATGAAAAAATATATCGAACTGCAAATACGTATAGTTAAAATGCATGAATGAAAAGAAAGTTCTTTCACAACTTATGGATGTATTTTAAAAAAAAATTAAATTTCATAATTTTGTTTATTGTATACTGTTATAAGCACAAATTTAAATTTACAATTTGTCATTTTTTATGATGTAGTTAACTATTTATCTTGGATTACGGACATAAATATCTGCAAAATTAAAAGAGGGCTGCGAGTATTGCAGCAGTACCATTAGATAAATCATGAGTCATAACAAATTTTAATTATAAAATTATATTTAGTATTTTATTCTTCATATTTCTACTACCTTTGCTATTAATATATCATACAAAAAGTACATTCAATGATAAAAATTATATTTACACTTGCAAAACTTTATGTGAACAACATTTTTAACAATAATTAATACTAATTATTATAATTGTTAACTTTTATTTACAATAATTATCATTGATTTATTACATTCCATTCTTGTATTTGTAATTCATAATTAATCAGGAATTATTTCGTTTATAATTAATAATTAATTATTTTATTTGTAATTATTAATTATTTATTTTAATTTGTAATAATATAAAAAATAAAACCGTTCCTTTAGCCGACTGTGCACAACAAGTGCAAATTATTTGTAATGATTTCTGTAATAAAAAGCACAATACAAGAACATTTTTTAACTCTTCGTTCTTTCCAAAATCGATAGTGTGGATAGTATGGGATTATAATTATTCAAATATGTTACAAATAAGCACTTTACATTTTTTGGTAGCACGCTCTTTTAGATTTTATACTCTTTATACATATAAGTCATACGTTCCTGATTTTTATTTTAGCTTCATACGATTATTTATGAGACTGCTTTCGAGTTTTTTCTGTAATTAATACATGCAGCGTTGAAACACTTCCCGCCAGAGTATATTCTAACGTGCAGTTCTAGACAATAATGCAGTTCTAAAAAAAAGTGCAGTTCTTAATATGAAAATGTGCAGTTCTAAATTTTTACCACAACACACTATTAGGACAATTTTTGGATAAATAAGGGAGAAAACAGACGTTTATTTGTCTTGCGATGTATTATATTTCTGTATTCTTTATTTATTTCTGAGATATATTTTTGCTTCATAAATATTTACCAAACATGAACGCCAAATTTCAAAACTACGGCCTACATTGAGAAAAAGGGAACTTAATTTATGTTCAATCAGGAAGGGTAGTGTGGTAAAAAAACCGGAAAGTTGGTTTAAAATTTCCTTTTTTTTTTAGCTCTCGAGTTAGGCTGGATCCGTGTAGTTCTAAAATTTTCTTAGAATATACTCTGGAATATGCATGCGCAGAAACATCATCACGTGACTTAAGCGTTTACCGTATGCTACGGAACGACTGCAAAAACTCCCTATTGGTGCTCAGAGCGCGCTATGATTGTGAACTTAATTGGGTATACTCAACTAATTACTTTTCATATTTGCCATATCTGCACTTGTGAATAGGCATTAACGTTTCAAAACACCTAAAGGTAAATTAGCCGTTAAATCAATTATTGTTAAATTAAAAATAGCAATTTTTTAAAATATTCAATTAAAAATTGTTCATGTTCAATGATAAATCGGAAATGGTTGAATTTAAAACTTCTAAAATTGGTGTAATATTTCAAAATAATGTTTTGTCTCCTTTTTAACCACTTATTATTATTTGAATATTATTATCACAACAAATAATTTTTTAATAATTTTTAATGTACGAAGCCAAAGTGAAATATTTAATTACTTTAATATTCACAATAAAAAATGCAATCTTTCTTCCAACCAAGTAAATAATTAAAATTACTTTCAAGTAAGCCTAAATATAATTTTAATTTTCTACACCACAACTTATATTATATTTTCATATTATTAGTTCAAAAATTATAATCTCCTTTATATTATAACACAAACAGTTTTTTAAATGTTATAAATAATATAAATAAGTGAATGTATAATTATAATATTTACCTGACAATGAATACATGGGTATAACCTCCTCGTACAAATTTTCACTTTTGCATGATTTTCTATTTCGTCGAAGAATGCGAACATGCCAGGGTGATTTTCTAACTCGTCATCTCCAAAAAGTAGATTAGCAGCTCCAAAAATTACCGCTGAGTCCAAAATAAGATTAGCATTCACATTTGCATCCATTTTCAAAAATGTATCAAAATTTTTGCGCTCTGCTCTTTCGCTCTGACCAAAAAGACGGAGCACAAATCCGGAGCACAAAAACATTCAAAACACAGCACTTGCACAAAAAACTATGAAAAACGCAACCTTTATTTTTGCTGATTTCCACCAAAAACTACAGTGCCGATCACATCCATGAAGACTGTTCAACTTTCTAACCAATAACATTGCCCTACAGTGACAAATGGGCGACTGGGACTTTTAAATCGGTTGAGAACCCTATCACGCTCAGAGCGCGCTCTGAGCACTAATATCGGAAACAACCTGTAGGGTCACCGGTGTAACTAGGCCCACTGAAGCCTGACCAGTCCGAGAGAGCAAACGTGCGGGGCACATTACTCGCACAATATGCGAGGCATGCGGTGCGTGCAGGGCGCGAGGCATATACGTCGCATTTTGTGAGGGGCACGTACATGCGAGGCATATGTCACGCACTTTGTGATGAGCATGGTGTGAACAATCGTGCGTCGCACTTTACTGGCATGCGGTGTCTCACGTCCTGCGTGCACAAATGTTGCTTTCTCGACACACCGTGCGGAATTTGTTATTAGTAAATTAACAGTATAAATTAAAAAATTTTAAATATTTTTATCGGCTGAAATTGTTAAAGCCAATAAAAAAATATGTCAATATGCAATATGAAAAAAAAATTATGAATTTTATTATTTCATCAAATAGTTTTTCTTTAATTTTCCCTCCAGTAATCGACGGCATGTTTAATTAACCTCAGCACGAGCGGGCGGTCAAGGGACCGAACCCCTCACCAACTTGGCACTTTACTGAATGCGGGCAACGTCGCGGTTTCTTGGTTTCTAATTGTGCTGAAGTTATACTTTATAAATTTTCTTAGTACACGATACCAACGGATATTTCTGGAGAATTTCAAAAATGTAATTGATGGAAGAAATTCCAGTGATATTATTCCACTCCCTGTCCTTTTTTTTATATGGTAAGTAAATAAACAAAATTATAATATAACCTGCATTCTATTGTTCACACTAGGACATGAGAATGAAAACTCTGTAAAGACCATTTGAATTTGGCTCGAAAAATCATATTATTGTTAT
>JAABKJ010014477.1:0-10102 GCA_011634705.1 Andricus grossulariae
TTGGATTCAATGTCTTTAATGATTTCAAGTAATTGAATATAGTTTTTCTCCCCAAATTTGTTGCTAAAACCATCATCAAGTCTCAAAATGTCAATAACTCTGTGTGGGATAATTACATTATAAATATTCAAAAACCAAGTGTTTGGTTGATCTTGAAAAAGAACTGAGTGAATGTTTAAATGCAATTTTTGTACATCTCCTTGTTCTTTAAGGATGCTTAAAAATTTTCGATCATGTTTTATATTATCTTCAAGGGCATTTGTATTACGTCTTGTTTCCCTTTCAAAGCATTCCTTGATAATAAAAGAGGGAACTTGTTGATCTAATTTTTCTATAGTTTGTTTTATCTTAAAATTCAAAGAATATATTTTTGTATGACAATATTTAATAGTGAGATTCTAAAGAGATGTTTTAAATCTTTCAGTATTTTTATCCAATTTTGCTTTATTTCTTTTCTTCATGAAATCAAAAATAATAATAAATCAAATATAAGATGTCAAACATTTTCTTAGGAAAAACTCCATGAATTTTGCATCTGATCAAAAAATCTTGTTCTAAAATTGTTCATCTTAATTTTTTACTAATTAAGTAAAATTCTTTGATATTTTTCACAGGTCCTCCGATCACATCAATCTCTTTATTTTTCGAGCATTTTTCGGGCACAATACAAGGGGTTGGGAGTGTCCAAACTAAAGTTTATTAGGTGGAAATTATTCCTTGAGCATTCCTCAAGAGGTGATTAAACTATAATTTACGAAAAGTCAGTAAGAAGTAATACTTTTTTCCATTTTTTTTTCTTCGAAAAATGAGCTTTTCTCATTAAAAGCCCCACGATAATTTCAAAAGCACGTGGGCATGGGTTAATGTTGACCGATTTATAAAAAATGGGGAATTTTTTATTTCGGAAAACGAAAAAGTTGGGGGGAAACAACCACCAAATTCGAAAGCTGAATTTTTGGACCACCCTAAGCTCTATGCAATATGGAATAAAGTTCGGGTGAGTCCGTGTAAAAAATCAGGTTCGAGCGTGAGGTAATATTCTCGCGTATTACTCCATACACCTCACGCGTAATAATCACATAATAACGCGAAATAAATACGTAATAATTTGTAGTAACGCCTAGTGGTCGCGTAATACTGAGTAGCTTTTCCTTTACGGTGTATTTTTCTTGCATTTTTGCATGAAGGATTCTGTGCATTAAAATCTGAAGGTCCTCAAATTTCTCGATTTTCCAATTTGATTTTTTGTGCTACAATATATAAAAAAATATAGTGACAACATAAGAAATTTAAAAAATATGATTTTTTGTCTAAAAGAGAATTGCTTAGACAAACTCAATATTGATCAGAATTCGTGCACTAAGGAAACATAAACAATTAATTTAATGTACAAGTTAATTGTTACAAATAATTTATATGAAGAAATACTTCAGTATAGTGCACAAATGTGTAAAACAATATTTTCTTACCTAAAACACCTTATATTTCGTAGTAGATTTGTAATTGTCAACAAGGAATATATTTATCAGTTTATAAGAAATATATTAAACAAATGCCCCAAAGGAAAATTTATTCGTGGAAATTTTCGTTTTTTTCAATAAGCTCTGCGTGAAACCAGTTAAGACTGATATTTAATCAAGATATTTAGCTTATAATTAAATTAACAATTGCTGTAAACAATTTATTCAATAAATACGCTGCTGCACATGCTTTTACTTGAGTAAGTGCTTTTTTCCTCTGTTTCAATAGTACCTCAGCATTGAAATTGTAAGAAAAAAGTATAGCGAAAATTGAAAAATTATTATAGTTAATAAGAAATAGTATAAAAAAATGGCAAAAATCATAATTGCTTTGTGGACAAACTTCATTTTCTCATGTAAGCTTCTTGAAAGTTAGTTAATATTATTATTTGATGTACATGTTATAACAAAGGTATAATTTTTATGAACAAATTGTTTAAAAAATTCACAAATTTCATATTATCACATGGAAAGGAGCAGCTCTTTTTTTCGTCCTTATTTAATATCAGTCTCATATTGGCATGGGTAAACTTAACATGAAACACTGCTCCCGAAAAGAAAATGATATAAAAAATTACGTAAAAGAATAATGAAATTGTTAGCTACACAATAATTGTGAAAATGATATAAAAAATTACGTAAAAGAATAATGAAATTGTTAGCTACACAATAATTGTAAATTATTTAATCTTGTATCGTAATTTGGTGTAATTAATGAACGTTTTATTCACCTACAGCGAAAAATGACGTTATAAAACTTGTATACGCATCCTTAATAAAAACATTTCACATTATGATTTTTCTGCAAAGTGTAATTGTGGCAATGGTAATATTATTTAATATTTTTTATCACGGAAAAATGATTTTTTCCTTCAAGAAATGTTAAAATACTTTGAAACTTTACATAAATTTATGACTAGTTATTTGAGTATAGTTGTTATTTAAAGTTTACTTCAACTGATACTAAATTACAATTTAATCTTAAATTATAATAATAAATAATAGAATTTCAACATTTTCTTCTCATAATATTGACCTTTTCCACTTTCAGTGTATTTTATTGCTGCTATACTCTTCAATACCGCCGTAATATCATGTACCTGAAGTTCCGAACGTTCAAATGAACGAAATATTTTTCCCCATTTCTATTTCACCCATAAATATTGTTCCAATTTCAATTCAAAATATACATCATGGTTCTGTTTCAATAATAAATTATTTCCAATATAAATAAACAAACAAACATTTGAGCACTTTTTCTGGTTAACAAAGTCATCAGTAAAAAATTTCGTTCATTTGAACGTTCCAAACGTCAAGCACATCGTGATATCCGCGTAAAAATTATGCAATAATGGTTAGAGTTGCTCCGTACATGCCACACGTGAAAACAAGTCAGTCCATTTTTATCGAATGTGACATTTTTACTATTGGTGAAAAAATAAACAAAAGCAGGTCGTTCTGTATAGTGGGTAATAAATTATTCTAGGATTCCGTACAATATTGACTCTTTTGTAGAATTTTCTAATATTTATTACATGCTGCAGAATGGTCTGCTTGTTTATTTTATTGCAAAAAGTCAAAATTTCAAAAAATAGACTTCATTCTACATACATATCAACTCCATTGTGATTCTTTATACGGAGTTTGCTCAACTTGATTTCATTCTGCATGGAGCAGTCGAAAAATTAAAAGATTCATGTGAGATATGGCAAAAGAGCCGGTCTGATTCAATATGACTTTGCTTGAAATGGACATTGCATTGCATTGCATTGCATTGCAGATTCGAAGCCGTCCGCGGAACTGCGGTAATTCAGTCATTTCAGTCGTTCTTTTTTTTCGTAGAAAGTTACAGAAAAATTGGAACTAAGTGACGTTACAAGTTACTTGATTAAAAAAGTAACAACGTTACAGCATAAGTTACGATAACTGTACTTTAAAAAGACTATCCAGCATTTTTTGATGAAAATTTTAGTGCATCACATCAAGAATTGTAAATTTCAGCGGCAGACTTCTTTCAGGTTTGCTGGGTGTTGGATTAAATTCTAAATTAAAATTTCCTAACCCCTAACCAAAAGTTGCTGATTGGAGCATCACCTGTCGGGTACATTGCGCAGTGCAGTGCAGCGCGGCCGGTCGGTCGACCATCACCTTCTCTTCTTGTTTCCGCTTGGTTTTCTTGTCAGTACTCAGTATAGCTTCGGCTGTCGGGCTGCCGGCTGATATCTGTGGGTAGCAAGGCGTTAGTGTTGCGTCGGTTGTGTAGTTGTGAAGTGGAGCCACTCTGCGTTCTCTGGCCACTGTTGTTGGGGCAAGTGTTGACGTTTTCCATCTTCGCACGTGTGATCGAAGGATAAACTGACAGAGAAAAGTATCGGGGGTGTTGGGGGGCTGGCAAACGGAGGTTCTACCGGCATTATTTCAGTGGTGTGTGATTTGTACGAAGCAAAGGCAAGAGACATGCGGCGCAATGTGAAAATAGTGCTGCTACTGTCATGCGCATGGATGTTCGTCTTTGTTTACTACTACCATACGTCCAGAGATCCCAAGGTAAGGGTGCCGGGTGCTTACAAATATGTGAGATGATAGATCACCGACCTGTCTACTCAGTCTATGTTCCCCACAGGAGTTTTTTTCCCTATCTCGCTTGTCAAACTATTGACCCAGTGGAGTTCTTTAACCCACCTCCCACGGTGAGCGAATTGTTATTTTGATACGCGAAATTTCAAGGGGGTACCGATATTTTTACCTTTGTAAATTTAAGTCCAATTGTGATACAAATAGCCGCATTTTTTTGGTAGGAATTGCGCGCCTTGGACAGGCGGCACTTACAAAAATGTATTATAGGGAAATCATTGTAGGCTTATAACGATGCTATATTTTTTTCGCGATTATAGGAATATAATTATAGAAAGGAATAATAATAAAATATTGAAATAATTAGTACAAATAGTAGAAGAAAGGGCTAGATTGCAGAATAGGGGCCTTACCCCTATTTTGGCTGGAAATTTTTTTTTTCGGCAACAAAATATTAGAATCTTTAATTGAAGGATAAATGAAGCAATTTGACGAAGCAAAAGTTTAAATTTTTTGTTACTGCGATGTTTCAAATATGGGTCTGCCACGATATCGGAATGATCACATTGAACTCATCGTTTAGGTGCTTTTAAACATCTGTACGTCCAGAAATACTGTAATTAATCAAAATTGAATGGTTTTCTAATGAACAAAATTGTATTTACATATTTTTTTCTGTCGGCATAAGCTATTATGTCGACAAAAAGTTGAGTTTCACGCGCATCAGCTGTCAATTGAGACGTTGGAAAGGGGTAGAGGTTTGACCAACATTATTTTTTTGACCATTCAAAGGGGTATCTTCCCGCCCCCACGAGACGTTGGAAATGAGTAGGGGTTTGACCAACTAATCACTAATCGACGATAAAGCATAAAAAATATCTAAATACATTCTGATTTATTAAAAAACCATTCAGTTTTAATTATTTACACTGTTTCTAGCCGTACAAATGTTTAAAAGCACCTAAACGGCGAGTTCAATATGATCATTCCCATATCGTGACAGAGACCCATAATTGAGACATCGAAGTAACAAAAGTAACAATAATTCTAAACTTTTGCATGGTCAAATTGCTTCATTTATCGTTCAATTAAAGATTCTAATAGTTTGCTGCCGAAACAGACAAATTTCAGCCAAAACAGAGGTGACGCCCCTATTCTGTAATTGCACCGAAGAGAGTATAAATTAATGATTTATTTGTTTGAACTACTCACACAAAAGTATATACATAAAAATTGACATGTTTAAAAGAAGCTTCCTTTAACATTGTCGGTATGATTTTCCTAGAATACTTTTTGTAAGGAAACTATGCAAGAGTAGGCTACTAACATTTCAAAATCTTTTATATATGAGGTCGTGCATAAATTACGTGACACAATTTTGCGACAATTTTGACCCCCCCTTATGTAACGCTTTTTCCGACTTTTCCCTGCAGTTTTTCACCATTATGTAACACTATGCTAGAACCCTCCCCCCAAAAAGTGTTACGTAATTTATGCACAACCCCTATCTTATAGAAAATTATTAAGGAAAAAAGTCACCATACGGGAAAGCTTATCTAATCTTTGCAATATCGTCTGAAAATAATGAATTAAATGGATCATTTCGTTGATTTAAATGTTTTTAAGAAACAATCTGGAAGTACCTTTTTTTCACAGTTCTCTTTGAAAAATAGGTCATCGCCTTGGGTGGAAAAGGTAGAGGCGAAATCAATTTTAGTATTGTACAGTTGTAAAATATCAGACATGAATTCCTAACTAAAATCCTTTCAAAAGGAAAAAAATACCGAAAATTTTTCATTATATATATATATATATATTTTTTTTTTTAAATCGAACCATGATTCATTAATATTTTCGGATATCGGAAGGCGCAGCATTTCTCGGATTTCTCGCAAAACGTAACCAAATTGAAAGAAAAGGCATATTTGACTATTTTCGGCAATTGTCATTTTCGGGTCTATTCATTGGTACCAACCTAACTAAGCAAATTTTACATTGGCTTCTCTCACTGACATACTTACTTTAATAATATTTTAATCATACCTTCATCGAAAGATTGATTTTCAATGCCTGTAGAGCGAAGCGAAAGTGGCCGAATGCAGCCGTGTTTTCTCTTCCTCTCTAGGGAGGAAAAGTGATGACGCAGCGGGATAAAAAGAAATAAAACCGCTCGTGATTAGCCGAAAGCAGAATCTCTCTATTGTGACGCGATCGTTCCCTCTGTCTTTCCATCTCCATCATAATCTCACGAGCGCTGCAGCCAACTTCAAGCGACTACTCTAACCTGTTGTCTACTCTCAAAATATTATAGTCGATCATTCTCAACCAAATGAATTCGTTCGCGAACAAAGGAAAATCGGTCATAAATAAAAAACGGGAGAGTCCTCGTCGTCTGACATATTACTCACTACGTTCCTAACTTTCATTATAAAGCAGAAACCTGCAAAGGAAAATATCTATTTTGATAAATACTGTTTGAATAAGATAGCCATATTTATAGTTATTAGTCATATTATTCAAATGTCGTGATCAAAAGCTTTGAGACTTTTTTGCAAGTTCTGACAAATACAAATGTCCTACTCTAGAAAGTGACTCACTCTTCCATAGTTTCCCATTATTATACCGACATTTCGGTACGAATATAGGCCGGGCTTTTTTGCTAAGCAGACAGTACCCATGGGTAAAGTGACCATATTTGAAACGCTCAAATGCAGAGGTCCGTTAAGCTGGCAGGACCACATTGCACAAATGGACTGAAAACCTATGGGGAATTTAGGGCTAATTTAATGCCCCATTGCCAAATTTAATGCTCTGCATTTAAACAAAAAAAAACCGGTGGTCATGCTAGCTTAACGTTAAGCTAGCAGGACCACACATAGAAAAAAACTACCTGGACAATATTTCTTCGCAGAATAATTTAGGGCTCATTTACGGCTCACTTAATGCCCTATTGCCAAATTTAATGCTCCGCAATTTTTTGAAAAAACCTGTGGTCATGATGGCTTAACGTTAAGCTAGCAGGATCACACATAGAAAAAAAAACTTAGACAATATTTCTTTGCAGAATAATTTTGGGCTCATTTAGGGCTCATTTGATGACCTATTGTCAAATTTGATGCTCCACCTTTTTTTAAAAAAACCTGTGGTCCTGCTAGCTTAACGCTAAGCTAGCAGGACCTTTCATTTATGTCTATTTCAAGAAAAGTTATAAACTTTTGAGTAAAGGGGGCATTTTGCACGATTTTTCTTTATTTATGCTGAAAGTTTTCAGAAGGAGGGGGGGGGGGTGAAAAAAATTCAGACATCGCGAAAATAACAGACACCCTCAAATACATTTTATTTTTGTATCGAAATTTCATTTTCACAGTTTAAGGGTGAGAAAAATGTAACATTGATTTGCATGATAAAACTGAGCAAAATTCAAGATCTATAACGTAAAATTTTTTCAAATTGAACCAGATATACAACAGTATTTCAATTTACAAAAGTAACTTTATTGTTAAATAACAGTCAAAAATAGAATTTTTACAATAAATGAAAAATTAACATTTTTTTACATATTCAATGAAATATCTAGATTGAAATAATTATTTTTGAAAAAAAATTTGATGAAGATTTAAAACTTTTTAACATGGCGCATTGTAACTTTTTGCATGATGAAACTAAGAAAAAATCAAGATATATAATGTAAAATTTTATTCAATCGAGTCAGATGTATAACAAGCCTTATTAATTTATATTTGACTTGACCAAAAGTAACTTTATTGTTAAATAACAGTTAAAAATAGCGTTTTGACAATGAATGAAAAATGAATATTTTTTTACATATTCAATGAAATATATAAATTGAAATAATTATGTTTCACAAGAAAATTTAAAGAAGATTCACAACTTTTTAACATGACGCATTTTAACGTTTTGCATGACGAAACTGAGAAAAAATCTTCTAAGTTTCATCTTATTTGAAAAAGCAATATTACAATGTGCTTACTAACTTAACAAAACTCCTCGCGGGCGGGTGCTTATTGCGAGTGTGAAGGCACGGCACTCGCAGTGAGCATACTGCCCGTTTGCTCTCTTGTATCGAAATATACTATTTTATTTTCTACTTACCATTGATACTTACTCGTTTTTGGTCTGCTGTTATTGAGTGATTAATGAAATTACAACCACAACTCATTCTCATTGCATCATAAATTTCATCCGACAACCACTCTTCCCATACACCCGGTGACAAACGGAAGAAACGCCTTATGCGTTTTCCCTTATTCGCTTGACAAGCATATTTTTTTTCGACAATGAAGCTTTCAAATTCACTTTTATTGGCAAAGAGTTTAAAGTTGAAGTTGACTTCTTCAAGACTATTATTATTTTGCACACTTTTATCAAGGGGCTCCGTGGATCGCGTCTCACTGTTATTTATGTTAATGTTTGGATCCATTTTTTGTCGAAATATAGGATCGCACATCTTAGCATATAAAGTTCTTCCGGTAAGTTTTCCATGTAAATCAGCGGATATAAATTTCCAAACATCAGCATCTTTACCGTGCAACCTTTCATTTTCACAAAACAATTGGGATTTCCTACTCAAAATAACTTTTAACACTTCACTTTCTTCCACCTTTGCTTTTCTGCCTACTTTCGGCATTTTGAAATTGTCTACATATAATAATATAATGCACGCGGGTCCGAAAATGATATTCTGAAATAGGTAATTGCTTTAATAGCACAAGCGAAACTGTGTCCTCTGACTAGGAAAACATCATTTCATAACGCGGTAAATGCAGCTCCCACCCCCAACGAGCCGTGCACTACATAATTCCACAAATTACTTTTCTGGTGAAAAATGAACAATACAATGACTACTGAAACGAAGTCCATAGGGCTTGTAATCAGTTATCAATATATAGAAATAATTTTTTGAAATCTGAAACGATCACTTCAATACGTTCGAAGCTGAAAAGGTCTTTAAACTTGTAATAAAATTGATGGTTGAGAAATAAACTTGTATGTAAAATTGAAATTATTCTATATAAAAATATACTGAAAAAAACGCAAAGCTAATTGCAATTGCTCAGATTGTTTATACTGAGAGAAGAATCATTATTCCAGAAATTGCGTTTATGATGAAAAATTATCAATATAAATTTTGTCATAAAAAAGCAAGTTCATATCGTCCGAAAAATTTTGCAGTATGCACGAAAGCATCAAAGATATTTAGACTTTAACATTTAACTTCGTTGAGGGAGTGAAATATTTGATCCGATTTGATTACATTTTTTTGGAATGATTTTCTTTCTTTTTTTTTCGAAATTATGCCACAAAAAGAAAATTAATAAATTTAAGGTTTGTCTCGTTATTATATGTGGCAATGCTGGCTTTAGATAAATCTATAAGTGAATTTTTCAAATATTAGTTAGTTTTATTATTAATACCTTTTAAGTACTACGGCGTCTTTGATTTTTTAAGATTTGAAAAATATCCTCAAAGTATTTTCGACACATCCGCGATAAAATATTTTGTTATAAATGTAAAATTGAACATGTAACAAGCAAAATTTTTTAGAATATTGTTTTTTCTTTTCAGAATTTTATTCTTCCTCTTGTTTGGGAAGTTCAAAGGAAACAACAGTTGGTGCAGAATTTGTTTGTTTCTACGAATATTTATTTCCCGAAATGAAATAACGTGTAAAATAGGTGGAAAATGATCTGTTTGTCAATAACCTAGAAAGTATTTCGTGAATGAAAAAAGTAAGACTCGTTTAAAGGAACCATCTAAAAGAAACATTTTTTGTAATCTCCACTCATTCCCTAAAGTTAAAAAGTTTTAAGTATCGCGTTGCAACAAATGGTATTTGTATTTGTATTTATTTATGAAAAATTTTTAGGGCTAGATAGCCCTATAAGGAACAGGTGATACATGTTACAATTCAAAAGTGACGGTGATCGATATAACGATTAAAATAAAAAATAGGTATTTAACAGAAGTAAAGAAATAAACTAAAATAC
>JAABKJ010014478.1:0-10102 GCA_011634705.1 Andricus grossulariae
TATTTGTCATTTTGACGCTTTGTTTACATTTTTCTAAGAATCGAACATACCATAGCTAATGTTCGATTTTTATGTTTCACATGCCTTTAAGCTCGGGTTTATAACGAAATAATCCAATATGAATCACTTATGTACACATGTAATGTGCACTAGGTACATAAAACGACGTTCGATATAGATTTTTAACCTAACCGACGCGCGGCATTGCTCGGAGTTTGTCAGCTGAATTGTTCTCCACGCATTCGAGCGTGGCCGCGCTTAGGGTGGGGGTTTATGGCTTCTTGGAATTATACTCCCCTACAGCCCCGAAAATGGCATTGCTCGGAGTTTGGACTGCATCATGCTTCACCTGTTTCCAGACGATTTCAATATCAAGGGTAATTTATACCCGAAAAAGCTGATTTTCTAGGAAATTTTCTGCGTTAAGGGGAAAACCCTGTCATGCTGAAGAAAACTTATGTCGGATTCGTATTCAGTGCAACAAAATACATGAAGATATAAGGCCCTGGCCTGTTTCCAGATAATTTCAATACCAAGGGTAATTCCATTACAAAAAAGCTGATTTTCTAGGGAAATTTCTGCGTCTAGGTGAAACCCCTGACGGGATGGGGGAAACAACGGTCAAATTCTTATTCAGCGTACCAAGCCATATAAAGATATTATACCTGACGGGACAATGATTATAACTCCTCTGGAGTGTGACGCCATCTATTGTAAATTGTAGCAACTTCGTTTTGAGTCGTTCTCGAGATTTCCCATGTCAGTTTGTTATAATTTTGTTGTTATTTTCCAAGTTATGAGACTGTCACGATTTTTCGATCGAACAGTGGCACAATGGTAAAAAATCGGAAAAATGTCAAATTTCGAACAAATATTTTTTTCAAGGGCTTCTTACTCCTAGATACGTCTCTTGAGCGTTTCACGAGTAATATTCAACGAGTTTGAAACAAGTTAAAACGAGTATGCAAAAAAACGCATGACTTGTGAAATAATAAAAAAATTTTGTTTTCCAATATGAAATCGTCTCTGAAAAGTAAGTGCTTAAATATTATTTAATTGGTGAATTATGATTTTATTGATTATAATTTACAAGAACATGTAAAGTCGACTGAAATCTTCTCGAAGAAAAAACAAGAAGTAATGTAATTTGATGAATATAAAAAATGTTCTACTGAGTTCTACAGAGATATTTAGTTTAAGAAAACGTATAGGCTTTCTCCTATTACGTACAGAAAAACCACCTGCGGATAGCTACGGATTTGAGTTCAATCTCAATTTTTATTTCAAGTGAAAAGGTGGCCAAAAGTATCAAATGTTCATAAAATGGGCGAAATTGTGTTACTCACGAGTTTTTGGGGTCGCTGATTACGAGTTTGATGTGACAAAAATTCCGTAAACAAAATGGCTGATCCAATATGGCGGACGAGTCCAATGCATTAGGCTCATCAGGCCTGCGCAGGTTTCCACAGTGAAGACGGAGACGAAATTCATGTCTGCGTGTTTTCTAAGGCCTGATTTTGGTCATTTCTACATAAAAAATGGACAATAGAAACTTGTTATAATTGTACTACGTATTTGTTTAGTATTTAAAAATTAATTTTGTTCATAATACATATTATTTTTTGTTTACCAAAGCGTCCCATTTTGCCCCGTGTAAGGGGAAAAACGGGACAAAAGACTTTTGTTCAAAACTCAATAAAAAAAGTAAAATATGGCATTTTTTCAGTGAGAACAAATTTTTGTTATGTACAGTGTTAGTTGTTTAAGGCAACTATAGCGTTGAATGCGAAAAAAAGTACTTTAGTATCAGAAAAAAAATACTAAAGCAAAATCGTCCCGCTTTTCCCCAGTTTTCCCCATACCGGGACAGCCCCGTGCAGAGTATTCAATAATCCAACTCTAACAAAAAATGACTTCGACATATTGGGCTGTAACCATCTAGAACCTGAGACTAAAATGATATATTATCAATAATAATAGTAATAGATAATAAAACAGATGGTAGCTCTAAAAAAGCATTTAGAGGCGCTTGTTGTTACCTCCAACACTCGCGGCCGCGGTGTAAGGATAACAGCGGTAAAAGACGAATTGAAAACTACATAACGCTCCTAATTTTGCACCTGCAACATCATCGCAAAAGATTTCAAACATATCGTATTCAATTAATTTATAACATCCTCATGTCATCAGTTTAATCTTTGTTCCTTATTTTTTATTAAGATTTATTCGCAGCTACCCTGAAATTTCAGATATTACAATTGATAATATGCACTGATATTGAAACAGGCGTATTGTTATTGCCCTGTTTTTATAATTAAAAAAAGTGCTCGTCCTCTCAAAAAATAATCAGAAGAAAATTTGTAGATCTAAGGTAGGCGAACAATTTTGTTAATTAACATTTTATTGCATCTTGTGTCGTTTTTCCTCTACGATAAACAAAAATAATCATAATCCTAATCCAAAGATAACATGGGACGTTCCGCAAGCAAAATGGCCAACTTTGTCGGTATGGAGTTACGTATAGAGACATATAGCCAGAGAAATTTCAGACATTTTGGGTCCAGGAAAAACCCTCTAGTTCGAAAAATGAGTCACCGAAGCCCAAAATCGATGCTTTTGATCTTTGTCATTATAACGCAAAAATCTCCCAAAGTACGAATGACAAAGTGCTCGCTTTCCTTGCGGATGATTTTTTCTTTGGACTGTCTAGTATTACAGAATTTTTCGTACACCTAACAAATTTTCAGCTTGTTCGGATAAGAGAAATTTCCTTTATACTAGCTTTTTTTATTCTGGTATCCTACAAACTCAAAATTTAAAAATGATGTTTAGTTTTCCGTTCTTTTTATATTATAATAAGTTTCCATATTCGAAATAAAAGGTTTTTTTATCAGGTATTGATTATGTTTTTCTTTACAAAAAAGTCAAACTTGAAACAGGTTACTGATAAATAATTCTAGATTAAAGGTCCTGATCTACAACTTTATAGAATTAGTATTCACTGATTAATATTAAATATTATATTCAACCAGTGGTGTAATATTCAAATTTCCATGACGTGACCATTACATTCGTTTGGAAAAAATGTATAGGCATGTACGGACGTAACTGAACGCATGCACGATTTGCAAATTCTGGTGTGTTCATGCTGAAATTCACTCATATTGACGCAACACGTGTGTAAGCAAGCACTCATGCAAGCACCCATGAAGGATTGTGCAGTGCACACATTAGTATAAGTGAGAATACACTTGCAGGCCTAAGAACGTCGGCATATGTTAACGACAGAAATGTAAAATTCCAGGAAAATTGTCGCTGGGGAAAAATGCTACGATTTTTTCCAGCGAACGAACGAATGACGAAAAATAATAGATTCAACAGACACAGTCTAGAATAGAAAGCATTTTTCATTTTTATACACGTGCGAGGATATCGAATCATTCACTAGGACTGTTTATTTTTTCCAAAAGTTTCAAATCTTCTGAAAGTTAAAGATATAAAAATACAATGAAAAAGACTATTCTAGTTGTTATTCAATAAACTTTTTAATCGAAAAGTTTCATTTTTAAAGTGGAAATAGAGAAAAGTTGATAGTATTGTAATAAAATATATTATTCTTAGTATTTTCATTTTGTATTTCAAAATTCAAAAATTTTGGAGCTAGAAACATATATTTATAGTTAAAGTTATTAAGTAATAAAAAAATAACAATTCTGCAAGAACCATGATAATGATTATTAACCTAATTTTCCATTACATGACATATCCATTCTACTTTTATTTAATGAGCATTCATTTTTAGCTCTCATGCACTCTTAGTTAATTAATTAGCAGAATAATTTAATAAATAGGGAACCAATATTGGTAGATTGTACGTGGACTTGTATATATTCGACTTTATATACATTCACCGCTTCTGGAAAATAAAATAATGTGTACAAAGTGTAGCAATAAACGCTCTGAATGTCGTCGATAAACCGTTAAATTACCACTGCACCCGATGCGCTTTATCGATAATGAAGGAAGTTCTAATTTCGAGACAATGTCATGAATAAATTAATTTTAAGATCATTCTGGTTAGAAGTAATTACTCTATAATAAGTATATTATCGCACTTTTTTTAAAATACGTTGAAACTCATTCTATAATAATAGTATATTATGCACCAAGGGCACAGTGGGCCAGGAGACCCGATTCCGTGGCCAAAAATCTAATTTTCAAACATTCGAATTCATACAAAAGAATCAGGCCATTGCAGTCAGTGATAATTGATGTACCTTTTCCGTTAAGGTTCTGCAAATGAAAAGGGGAACATCAGGTCAGTTCTACAGGCATGAGAAACGGCCGTATTTAGGCATGTGTTATATAAAAATCTTTACACAAAGGATTGACAATGAGGCTTAATTGGTGGATCTGGGAAAAGTCTACCTCATTTCCCTGTATTTAGCTTAATTCTAAATTCTGATTTATACAAATGCAGATTTATACAAAACTATAATTAAAAGTATATTTTTTCAAACAATAAATATGTTAAATATATATTTTTCCAATTCTGTCCACGCTCAGGGCCTTCTTTTGTAATTGACTAATATTTTTTTTAACTTCGAAACTAACAGAATGAGGGTGATCAGTTTGAACATATTGGAAGATAATTTTCATAAAAAATTCAAATTTATTGTTTTGGCATTTTTTCGATGAAATTATGTTTATACGAGGTGGACGTCACATAAAGTCTGATGTGGGATAAACCATTCTTGTATCCACGAGACTCTTTTCAAAAAATCAATATTTTCTTTGCAAGTAATCTAAGATAATAATACCTCCCCCCCCCTTTCATCTACATGACACACCCCTTTTCCTACCGTCTTATTCATTCCGCCCAATTTCTACGGACCTTCACCCCTCTTGCCTACTACACACATCATATAACCTCCCTCTCCTACCCTTCCTCATTCTTCTATTCATAATTCCCTCTCCATTACTTTTTAACCCCTTTTTTCATATCTATTCGCCCCTCTTCGCTCATCCTTTTTAATTCAGTCACCCAGTTTCCCACTACCTGTCGCTTAGCATTTACCTATGAACCAAGGGACTTATAAAATCTGCCATAGGATTTACGTATATCGAACTAAAAATCATATTTTCTACAGTTATTAACAGAGGGTGAGCAAAAGTAATAGTTGACAGTCTTATGCAAAATATTTTTAAACTTTGTCAAAACAAGGACGGTTTCAGAAACTATATGATAATTCGAACAATTTCAAGTTTTGGTAAAATAGAAAATGACGGCCAATCAAATACTCAACAAGTAACTCATTTCTACATTTTTGAACGAAATGAGTTTAAGGTTTGTCAGAGCAAGTTTCCGAAACATATTAGATTAGATTAGATTTATTTATTGACGGCTTACACCTTTTGACCATTTAAAAAAAATATATACTCAAGTAATTTCTGAAAATAAGTGTACACCAAGAGGGAAAAAAGACGTACTGGAATAGAACGTTTTAATGGACGCAGTGAATGCACTGATAGTTTGACTGAAAATATTGGATCTATTGGATACTTCGAGAGATCCAAAGTTTTGAAAAATTCAAAATGATCGAAAACTTGATTTTAACCCCTCTGACCCTTGAATGATGGAAAAGGTTAAAGTGCTTTGACAGCCTTAAACTATACTTAGTATTATTTTTTTTTATAAAATAATTTTTTTCATGGTCGTTGACCATTACAAACAAGTGCAAATATACAGTAATGAACATATTATTTGATAAGTATAAGCAGAGAGTGCAAGTCAGAAACAACGTCGATTACAATTACAAGATATACATTAAAACGATATTGTAACGCACACAGTGACGTGTCAAGACCTAAGACTCCATCATAAAAGTTCTAAGACGCAATATTTTAGGCATAAAAAAGGCGAGTTTACAGACTTCTTTCAGAGAGTTAGAGTTATAAGAAAGTATAACCAGTATTGTCCACTGGATGTGACAGTTGGAGCCTGCTGAAAAATGGAAGATCTAAAATCCGCATACGCAGGACAAGTAGCCACAATATGAAACAAATCCTCTCTTTCCCCGAGATTGCATATCGTACAGGTTTCGAGATGGCTCATACATAAGTTTAAACTCCCCGATACGAATGCATCCTCTAATTGAACCCAGGAGCCTCATCTGAGCAATTGTGCTTGTGACATAAAAAGGGAGTGGAAAGGTAAGATAAGGTTGAATGCCTGATACTCAGGACAAGTGTGGGAACACCTGTAGACTACCAGAGCCCAGTACTCTACCATAATCTGAGCACTTTAAATAGAGTGAAAAATTATGCAAGATTGTCTCTTTATTATTTTGTAAAGCTATTGCATCCAGTCCCGGCCATAAATGAGCAGAGCATAGTATAAAGCCTGGCATCAGATCTGGGTGTTCGATGATTTTCTGAAAACACCTTACCAACGCAGGATGCACACTCGTCAGGTACTTGTACTAGAAGTTGTGCACCATGTCCAAACCTGGACCCTTCCAGTTGGCGTCGCGTTGCCTACTGAGAACAGAAGAAAATTTGTGTTTCGAAAACACGCATGCTTAAATTGTTTATCTCCAGACCATAGGTCTCATCAATGTGCTATTAAATTCACTTGTACAAAATGTCATTGAAAGCAACATACGCTTCTACACTTTGACAATAGGAATTCAGTGACTGATTCGGCTGCTCCCACACAGGAAATTAAGTCAGTAAGTCCTAACCTAAATAATTCTCGATCAAATTCCGTCTACTCCACAAACTAGTCAAAATGCTCCAGTGAATAATGATCAGCCTGCGATAATAAGGGGGGAGGGCACATCATATCCTTCAGAATAATAAATCTATTTGTCTTTTAAATAATTATGACAAGATTCCAGGTTCCATTTTACTTGCCACAGCAGTTATTAAATTGGAATCAGCTAACGGTAGATGCAAAAGTTTTCGAGTATTGATGGATCAAGGATCCGAATGTAGTTTTCTATCTGAAAGAGTTTTGAAGATATTACGTCCCACTTATCATAAAATTAATACCCACGTATATGATGTAGGTGGAGAATTCATCCGTACCGCTAACAGGCTAGCTCAAGTATGGTTACGTCCTAAAAAGTCAAAGCAAACTCCAATTTCTTTACAAGCCCTCGTCTTGTTCAATTTGACTCCATACGCTCCTCCCAAATTGCCAGATTAGACAAATCTAAGGGAATTAACAAATTTCAGCTTAGCGGATCCCGATTTCTTTGCACAAAATAGTATTTTTTTATGGATATTATGAGAACCTATTCAACAGTCTGAAATATATCGTACACGATAACTTATCTCGTTTCTGGGAGATGGAAAAAGCTCCCTCCTCATCCTCCTTGACTGAGGATGAAATTCGTTGCGAGGAGCATTTCGTTGCTAATTGTACTCGATTGCCCTCCTGACAGTATATAATAAGATTAACTTTTCGAAATGACACTCCCATCGAAATCTGTAATTCCTTGGGAAGAGCTCAAATTATTCTACAACAGAATCCAGCCCGTTCAAAAAACAAACCCGAACTTCAAACGGAATACTCTGTTCTCATGTATGAATATAAACAATAAACGATATACGCGTCTTTGACGTACTCATCGATGGTGAAAAACTCGACTTGTTCATGGATTTTTTTTATAACAAAATTTCGTGCAAACGTTTCTGCAATTTTTTTCATTGCGAATTTCGCACGAAATAAATGTGTGAAAAATTCACGGACATGTCTCTTGACGTCAAGAAGTACTGTGCATTTTTTCAGATTTTTCTGGTGATTAGTTTAGCTAAAAATTGCGAAAAACGAAATTCGCATAATCAACAATTATTCATCCAATATGGCGGCTATCGGGCTGAAGATTGGCAAAAAATAATCTTAAGCCGGCGAGACTCGACGAGACCCTTTTTGAAATCTTTGTGGAATCTTTAGGAAATCATTGAAATCTTTGTGCACTCTTTTAAATCTATCTGAAAATTTTGTGAAACCTTTTAAATCTATCAAAAATCTTTGCGAAATATTTGTGAAACGTTTTTAATATTTCGGAATTCCTTGAAATCTTTGTGCACTCTTGAAAATCTATCTGAAATCTTAGCGAAATATTTGAAATCTTTGTGAAATCTTAGAGAAATCATTGAAATTGTGAAATTTTTGCGAAATATTCAAAATAATTTTGAAATATTTGGTAATATTTGAGAAATTTGTGAAATCTTTGAAAAATCATTGAAGTCTTTGTGAAATCTTGTAAATCTATCCGAAATTTGTGCTAAATATTTAAAATCTTTGCGAAATATTTGAAATATTTGTGAATCTTTGTGAAATAATTGAAGTCTTTGTGAAATGTTTTAAATTTATCCGAATTCTTTGTGACATCTTTGAAAAATCTTTGAAATTTTTTTGAAATCTTTTAAATCTATCCTAAATCTTTATGGAACCTTCAAAATTTTTGCAAAATCTTTGGGGAATTATTAAAATCCTTGTGGAATCTTTGAAATCTACCTGAAGTCTTTACGAAATTTTTTTAATCTTTGTGAAATCATTGAAATTTTTGTGAAATCTTTGGAAATATGACTTGTATACCTGTATTTATTATTATTTATTATTTACTATGCGGACCTTGAGAACGGAGCGGTTACGCTGCAGCCCAACGTACAAAATTGGACGGCGGGTTGCTGCACACATAATGTAACGAATAATTAATTATTGAAAAATAGTTAATTATATTATTATTATTTCTATTATTACTCAACAAATTTCACGTCCATGATGTGTCCGCGACGTATGTATACTTTGAAGTCAATTATTTTTGCAAAAAAAAATCCTAAATAAATTCTAAATACACTATTTGCTTAGAATTGAGCTAAAAACGATGATTCGGATTTTTAGTTAAGAATTCATGTATTTTGTTGATAATTCATCTTTTGTATAGTCAGTTAATCTTCTTAGTTGAGAAATGATCTTTTCGATTACAAATTCAACTGCTTCCTTTTGAATGTTAATCTATTTTGTTGAAAATTCCTTTTTTTGTTGAAGATGCGTCATTTTAGTTGAAAATTCATCTCTTTTATTGAAGTTATCTATTTTGCTGAAGTTTTTTTTTTCGGTTGAGAATTAATTTGTTCAACTGAAAATTCGACCATTTTATTATTGGTTGGAAATTGATATTTTTAATTGAGAGTTGATCTTTTATAGTTGAAAAGTTATGTATTTTCTTAGAAATTCGTCTGTTTGGTAGAAAATTGATCTTATTTACTGTAAATTAATCCGTTTGGGTTAAAAATGCAATTGTTAGGTTAGAAATTGAATTGGGTAGGTTGAAGATTTAACTATTTTATTGAAAATTAAATAACTTGGTTGACATTTTTTTCTTGCCTGAAAAATCGTTTTGTTTGAAAAATCAACTTTTTTGTTGCAACGTCATCTTTTTGGATAATAAATCTGTTTTAAAAAGAACTTATATAAAATATAAATTTTAATTGATTGAAATTGAATTTCATTGTTGAAAATTATTTTTTTCTTGAAGATTCATCATTTTAGTGGAAAATTCGTCTGTTTTTGGTAGAAACTGGATCTGCTTGAATGAAAATTCATTTATTTGGTTTAAAATTTAACTATCTGGATGAAAAATAATCCTTTTTTTGGAAATTCGTATTTTTTGGTTGCAAATTCGTCTTTTTGGAATAATTAAACTGTTTTCAATTTAAAATTAAAATTAATTGCATTAATTAATTACAATAATTAATTAATTGAATTAATTTAAAAATTCAACCATGTACTTTGTCAAAAGTTGAACAGCTTTATTAATTTCATTTTTTTGGGATTCATCTTTTTCGTTTAAAATGTAACTTTTTTTTTTAATTCATATTTATTTCGTTAAAAAATAATTTTTTATCTAAAAATCGAATCATTCTGTTTCTGGTTTGAAAATTTGTCTATTCAATTTTTTGGAAAAAAATTATTTACTTTGTGGAAAATTTGTATTTATAGTAGAAAATTATTCTTGCTTGTTGAAAATTCAACTTTTTGTTTTACGATTGAATTATTTTGTTAACAATTTTTCCTGTTTCTTTAAAT
>JAABKJ010014479.1:0-10102 GCA_011634705.1 Andricus grossulariae
GAACGACGTTCAATTTTGACACAAGTTCTCTAAAATTTCCTTCAATTTGATTTTTTTATATTTCAAACAAAAATCGAAAATAATTTCATCATAGATAACTGAACTAGACCCCTGAAATCGTTATGGCTCTTGATACTTCCCACAAGCAGCTTTATTTCGTATAATCTCCGTTTTCTAGAATGCGTTCAATTTTTATACAAGTTCTCTAAAATTTCCTTCCATTTGATTCTCTTATACTTAGGAGGAAAATTGATAATAATTTTATTACAAATCACAGATTCGACCCCTAAAATCTTTATGGCTATTGGTACTTCCCTTAAGCAGCTTTATGTCGTAAGTGTTTCGGGTTCTGAACGACGTTCAATTTTGACACAAGTTCTCTAAAATTTCCTTCAATTTGATTTTTTTATATTTCAAACAAAAATCGATAATAATTTCATTATAGATAACTGAACTAGACCCCTGAAATCGTTGAGACTCTTGATACTTCCCTCAAGCAGCTTTACGTCATGTTCCGCCTTCCAAACTACGTTCAGTATTGACACAAGTTCTTTAAAATTACTTTCAATTTGATTCTTTTATACTCAGGACGAAAATTTATAATAATTTCATTACAAATCACTGATTCGACCCCTAAAATCTTTATGGCTCTTGGTACTTCCCTTAAGCAGCTTTATGTCGTAAGTGTTTCGGCTTCTGAACGACGTTCAATTTTGACACAAGTTCTCTAGAATTTCCTTCAATTAGATTTTTTTATATTTCAAACAAAAATCGATAATAATTTCATCATAGATAACTGAACTCGACCCCTGAAATCGTTATGACTTTTGATACTTCCCACAAGCAGCTTTATTTCGTATAATCTCCGTTTTCTAAACTGAGTTCAATTTTGATACAAGTTCTCTAAAATTTCCTTCCATTTGATTCTCTTATACTTAGGAGGAAAATTTATAATAATTTTATTACAAATCACTGATTCGACCCCTAAAATCTTTATGGCTATTGGTACTTCCCTTAAGCAGCTTTATGTTGTAAGTGTTTCGGCTTCTGAACGACGTTCAATTTTGACACAAGTTCTCTAAAATTTCCTTCAATTTGATTCTTTTATGCTTCAGACAAAAACTGATAATAATTCCATCATAAATCACTGAATTCCATCCTTGAAATCGTTTTGACTCTACTTTCTTCAATCAGCTTTATGTCGTAAAAGCTCCGCCTTCCAAACTACGTTCAGTATTGACACTATTTCTCTAAAATTGCCCTCAATTTGATTTTTCTTATTTTTCAAACCAAAATCGATAATAATTTCATTATAGATAACCAAAAAATGCTCTAACTTCCAGACCTAAAATCTGATTCTTTAGATCTTTAGAATGATTTCATTTGATGTCCAAAGGTACCAAAAAAAGTTTCATTCCCCAAAGTTGAAATGTAGTCAATGATCTATTGAAACTCTGAGTTGAAAAGGGAGAAAAAAGGGATTTCGCGAGTAGATGCCTGAAATTGTCAGAGTTTCGTACTCGTCGGAGGCTTCCCGTCACGTAATCAGAGACTATAGACTTCACCTGCTATAAAAGGGGTTGCACCCGTCTCTCATCAGCTCGTTAAACGGACTGCTATTGGTATTTACACCAGAGCACTTCTGCAATTAATGGATCAGGTTTTACAACTTAAATTCTAAGAAGAAGTTAATTTTTGTTGTTGAAAATTTATATTCACGGGTAGAAAATACATTTTCAGTTGAAAATTCGGCTCTTTGATCTTTTTTTAGTTGAAAATTAATTTTTTCAACTGAAAATTAAACTACCTACTGCATTTTTGGCTGACAATTTATCTTTTTCAGTTAAAAATTCAACTATTTTATTGAAATTTCATGAATTGAAATGAAAATTCGCCTGTTTTTGGTAGAAAAATAATCTTCTTAGTTGATAATATTAATCTTACTGGTTGAAACTTCATTTTTCGGACTGAAAATGGAAATTTAACTATTCCATTTTTTATTGAAAATGTATCTTTCTTTGGTTAAAAATTCATTGAAAATTCATGTATTTGGTTGATCATTTATTTCTTTGGTTGAAAGTTGCATACAAATTTGCAATATCAAAAAGGGCAGTAAGAAAAATAGCTACCGGAATAACAGTTACATAATATATTTTGTTTAACGAGGAAAGAGAATAACTGCTTGATCAATAAACTGAAATACGTCGTATACTGAGAGTTATAGTAGAGGTTTTATTTCTCATCTTTACGATCTTCAACACCTTAGTCCAGGTGTTACAAACGAAGCTTAAGTGTGTACTTAGAGCTTAACTCTCCCTAACGAGAGTAGGAAACTAGAATCCTGGTTTACTGGAATAAGCTTAAGCCCCGAACTTTGGATGAGAAACCAACGCTATCGTTTCAGTATTTGTCTCCTTGATAACAGAAACGCTAGCTAAAATCAGATTATGCGATATTTTTCATTTTTTGTAACAATTTATCTATTTTTACTCGTTAAATTCCTACCTTACCGACTTCAAGAACTTTCTGCAGCTGAAGTAGTTCGTGTCCGTGCTAAGTTTCTAGAATGTTCTTAATAGTCTAAGAGCCAGCGATACTGCACCTTGCGTCATCGCGGACATTGATGAAAAAAATAGGAGTGATAGTTTGCATGTAAGGTAATATCGAAACGTCATGCTGATCAAGCAAATCCTGAACCCACGCACTTTCTGTAGCTAAAGTAGTTCGTGTCCGTGCTAAGTTTCTAGAATGTTCTCCATAGTTAAGAGCCAGCGACACTGGACCTTGCGTCATCGTGGATATTGATTATGCTAATTTTGAGGAAAAATTAACTTATTAATAATTAATTAAGGTACGTGGGTTGAGGATTTTCTTGGTCCGCATAGCGATTAATTATTACCCTACATGCAAACTATCATTCCTAATTTTTTAATCAATATCCGCGATGCCGCAAGGTCTAATGTCGCTGGCTCTTAGACTATTAAGAACATTCTAGAAACTTAGCATGGGCACGATCTACTTCATCTGCAGAAAGTACGTGGGTTCAGGGTTTCCTTGGTCAGCAAGGGGGTTCATTATTACCCTATATGCAAACTATCATTCCTAATTTTTTAATCAATATCCGCGATGACGCAAGGTCCAGTGTGATTGGCTCTTACACTGTAAAGGATCCCGGTGACGTGATATTGCGCAATTGTGATTGACAGGTTTGCGTAAACAACTTCAAGGTTATTCATTATCTCAATTAAGCATTTCGCGTAAACGCTTTCCTTAAGTGACCAATCATTATACCAATTACCCTCGTACGGACCATCATTATTCAACAGGCAATGCAGAATTTGGACCTACCCTAAAAAAAAGAAACTTCCCTCATGACCTAATGGTCAATTACCATTTGCTAGCCATACCCCAAGTGGCGCAGTTGCAACTTTGGTCTAACAACCGAAGATCGTAACTGCACTCGACGTGGATATGGTGTTTAGGGAGCGAACCAGAACTCCATAGGGGCTGATTGCAGCTATATAGTAAGGGTGGCTGTCGCATTTAAAAGGCTCGTGCGACCATGTACCCTTGAAGCTTTCTGGCATCGATCCGTACTTGTCCGTGGAACAATGTCCCTAAACTCTCTCAGCTCTCGTGGATTTTCCACGAGCCAGGTCTGGTTCAGCAAAAACACCCTGTTCGATCCATCCTTCAGCCACTATGTCGAAGGGATGAGTGCCTCTACGAACTTCGAAACACCGAGCTTAAGGTCCTCAATTCGAGAACAAGCTTTATCGAATCTCGATCGTAGATGGACCAGACGCTCTTAATTTTCAAGTTCATTCCCCTGAGTCAAACTTTTCTGTTTCGAGAGAAGGTAGTTTCCTAATTATTTCTGTCTAGTTTCTTCTGAAATGAAAGGAATTTCGAAAAGTACGGTTTAGACCACATTCAATTCCGGTTGATAAATTTGATCCCGAAGACAATAATTTATTGAATCCTTTTCACCAAACAGAAAAAAACTGCTGGTTCAGTAAAAAGTTGGGAGTCACACCTGTCACCGAAAGTTGTACTTTACCCTAGTAAATTTCCGAAAAATCGCCGAGCATGGTCAAATATCGATTCAGGGTGCTTACTGCTTATATGCGAATTTTAACGGGGAAAAGGAGCGATTCGTTTTCGGTTTGCTCAATAATATCCAGGGTCAGCGCCCATGGAAGGTGTGCGTTATTGGCGGTCGGCCAATATCGGTGATTTACCACCGGATCCGTGGGATCGCGGTCTCCTTATTTATACGTTACAAGGTGTACTTTTATCGGGTCGCCGGGAAATAAAGTACCTGCTGTGTGCGGCTCCGCGCGTAAAATAACCGATTTTCACTACCCGCTTGCTGCGGTAATTTAACTTTCGGAAACGATTCGATAAGTCGAAAGGCCTCTAATGCATGGTGTTAAAAAGGAAACTAAGGATGAAAAAAAATTTCAATTTCACTTCAATGATGCAGAAAATTGCACAAGTTGAACTTCTCTTTCTTAAATTCAAGTACATATACGTACGCTGATGACTTTGAGAAACGATAACTTGGTCGGAATTAAAGCTGAAGATTTTTTTTTGAAATTCGATAGAAAGCTTATTAAATTCCACGTCGAATGACCCCTTGTAGAGATATTTCTGAATTTTTGAAGAGGGTATATCACGTGAGAGGTCTTTTCAAGATATTTAAGAATTTCTCGAATTTTGTATCTCGGCTTTAATTCGTGTCCTTACCTAGGAAAATTGTAGCAACGATATCATATTCACAGAACGGAATCTGTGAAATCTTAGATTTCATTTAGGCCAAGAAAATTTGAAAAATCTTTAGGGGTTTCCAAATTATGACTAAAAACGTCGCCCGGCCTCGCTGCTTAGGCTGGCTGAAATTCGACGCAGACGATTGTACGTTTTCAGTCGTATCTCGGGAACCCCTAAACATTTTTTAAATTTTCTTAGCTTAAATGAAAGCTAAGATGCCATAGATTCCATCCCCTAAATATCAGATCGTTGCTACAATTTTCCTAGGTAACGACATGAGCTAAAATTAAGGTACAAAATTCGAGAAATTCTTGATTAAAAAAAAAATTTTCACGTGATATATCCTCTTAAAAAAGTCAAAAATATCTCTACGAGGGGTCATTCAACGTGGAATTTAATAAGTTTTTTAACCGATTTGCAAAAAATGTCCAGCTTTAATTCCGACCGAGTCATCGTGTGTAAAAGTCATCAGTGATTTTTCGAGCCGCTCGCGCTGGCTATCGAGTAGAAACTTTTAATTTTTAACTGGTAAACTTTTTTTGTTTTTCTTATCGTGGAAAAAATGTGAGAAAATTTTCTTACCGGACCAACTCTCTCTGAAGATGATGAACCCTGGAGCGTGCTCGTTCGGCTTCGGCCGTAGCCTCACGACTTCGGGCCTCTGCCTCCATTCGTAGTCGCCGCTCTCGTTCCACATCTCGTTGTGTTGCCTCCCTCTGCAAAAATAAAAAAAAAATAGGGTAAATATAGGGGTAAGTGTAATAAAAGAATTAGTGCAATAAAGAGAAAATTTTCAATGAGAAACAAATTAGTTATCTACTTTTTTTGTTCTAACACCAATATTATATCTCTAGTTATTTGTAGAATGCTGCAGCTGCAATGGTTCATATCCATGCTAAGTTTCTAGAATCTTGTCAAAATGTCCCGATGTCGTCACAGAACGATACTGCGTAATTGTGAAAGATGAATTTGCGTAAACAACTTCAAGATTGTTTATTATCTCAATTAAGTAATTCGCGTAAACATTTTATAAGTTATATTTTGATTTGTCCTTGTACTTTCTACTGCGCCATACAGTTATGAGAAAAACAAGGATAAATCAAAATATAACGTTTAAAGCGTTTACGTAAAACACTTGATTCAAGTAATAAATAACCTTGGAGCTGTTTATGCTAGTTCATCTCTCACAATTGCGTAATATTTTTTAGTGACGTCAGGAGCCTTCTAGAACTCAGAATATTCTAGAAACTTAGCACGGACACCAACCATTTCAGCTACAGAATGTTCTCGAAGTCGGTAAGGTAGGTTTCGTGGTACAGAAAACTGCCTGCTTATCTACTAATTTGGAATAATACAAAAAAAATATTTCTAGAGCCCTTGGAAAAGTTGAAATCGTTTATTGAGTGTCTATAATATGCTTAAAGGGTCCCGAAGTCGTCAAAGAACGATATTGGGTAATTGTGCAAGATGAATTTGCGTAAAGAACTTTAAAGTTATTTATTATCTCAACTAAGCGTTTCGCGTAAACATTTTTAAAGATATATTTTGATTTGTCCTCGTACTTTCTTCAGCGTCATATAGTTATAAGAAAAACAAGGATAAATCAATATATAACGTTTAAAGCGTTTACGCAAAACACTTAATTGCGATAATAAATAACCTTGAAGCTGTTTACTCTAGTCCATCTCTCACAATTGCGGAATATTTTATAGTGACGTCATCAGGACTTATTCTAGAACTTAGAATATTCTAGAAACTTAGCGCAGACCAGAAAGCTACCTGCTTATCAACTAATTTGGAATAATACAAAAAAAATATTTCCAGAGCCCTTAGGAAAGTCGTAATCGTTTATAGAGTGTTAACTATCTAGAATGTTCTCAAAGGGACCCGATGTCATCACAGAACGATATTGGGTAATTAGGCAAGATGAATTTGCGCAAAGAACTTTAAAGTTATTTATTATCTCAAGTAAGCATTCCGCGTAAACATTTTCAAGGTTATATTTCGATTTGCATTTGCATTTTCTGTGTCATAAATTTATGAGAAAAACAAGGATAAATCCAAATATAACGTTTAAAGCGTTTACGTAAAACGCTTAATTGAGATAATAAATAACCTTGGAGCTCTTTACGCCAGTCCATCTCTCACAATTGCGCAATATTTTATAGTGACGTCATCAGGACTTATTCTAGAACTTAGAACATTCTAGAAACTTAGCGCAGACCAGAAAGCTGCCTGCTTATCAACTAATTTGGAATAATACAAAAAAAAAATATTTCCAGAGCCCTTGGGAAAGTTGAAATCGTTTATCGAGTGTTGACACGAAGGGAACATCAATTGAAGCGAGCGTGCAGGGTGAATCCGATAAATAGGATATCGTTTAAGCAAGGAAGCATCCTACACAGAAGAGGTGCGAAGGACAAAGGCCGCGGATCTTTCGAGCGGAATTATTCATGAATTTAAATTCAAGTGTGTTGCACGCTACATTGATTGCGCCCTTTTGAATTGGACTGCCGTGTTGTTATTCAGACTATTCGCCCATCAATAATTGCATTGCTCCAGTGTGGTGAAAACTGAAAGCTGTATTTCACGCGATTTAACCCGATATCTATTGCGTTCACCAATGGCCAGCTATAAATCCCTTTTGCTCTGCTTTTTGAATGCTTTTCGAGCATTACAACCTCGAACGAGTTAATGTTTTTGATTAGCGATAAAATCCCATTGGATTCGCTTTGAATTTCGATTATCGTTGCTGATTTCCCGAGCGTCATTACTCACTGTCATTATATTTAGGACTATTAGGTTTTTACGATGTACATATAAACGGGAGTGATAAAAGAGAAATGGATTATTCAGTTTGTGATCGGTAACTTTTAGGCATTATAATTTTAAAGAGAAAGCTAAAAAATAGAAAAAAGTTATAATAAGTTGATAAATTTTAGAATCACTTTAATATTTCAGACTTGATATTCTTTTCCCTATTGCCCTCTTTTCATCTTTTTTTAAAGAATTCTTACTTTTTATCCTGTCCTCAAGAATTTGTTTTTGTTGAAGATTCATCTTTTTAGTTGAAAATTTATCATTTTTAGTTCAAAATTCAACTATATGATTAGTCTTTTTTGGTAGAAAATTAAACTTGTTGGTTAAAAAGTCATCTTTTTCGCTAAGAATTCAACTATTTGGTTGAATATTGAACCATTTTAGTTAAAAATTCATCTCTTTGATTGAAAATGAAACTATTCGATAAACAATTAATCTTTTTGGTGAAAATTCATTTTTTTGGTTGAAGATTCATCTCTTTAGTTGAAAATTTAACTATATGGTTGAAAATTCGTTTAATTTTTGGTTAAAAATGAAGTTTTTTACATGAAAATTTGACTATTCTATTTTTGGAGGAAAATTGATATTTTTTAGTTCAAAATTCAACTATCTGATCGGAGATGTATATTTTTTAGTTGGAAATTCAACTATTTGGTGAAAAATTCATGTATTGTGTTCAAAATTGGTCTTTTCTTGGTAAAAAATTAAACTTGGTTAAAAAGTCATCTCTTCGGTTGAAAATTTAACTATCTGGTTGAAAATTCGTTTAATTTTTGATTGAAAATGAATTTTTTTAAATGAAAATTTGTCTACTCCATTTTTATTGGGAAACTGATCTTTTTTAATTAAGAATTTAACTGTCTGATCAGAGATGTATATTTTTTAGTTGGAAATTCAACTATTTGGTGAAAAATTCATGTATTGTGTTCAAAATTGGTCTTTTTTTGGTAAAAAATTAAACTTGGTTAAAAAATCATCTTTTTGGTTGATAATTTAACTATGTGGTTGAATATTGAACCATTTTAGTTGAAAATGAAATTATTTGATAGAAAATTAATTTTTTTATGTAAAAATTCATTTTTTTGGTTGAAGATTCATCTCTTTAGTTGAAAATTTAACTATCTGGTTGAAAATTCGTTTAATTTTTGGTTTAAAATGGATTTTTTTAAATGAAAATTTGACCATTCCATTTTTAGTGGAAAATTGATATTTTTTAGTTCAAAATTCAACTGTCTGATTGATAATGTATGTTTTTTAGTTGAAAATTCAACACTTTGGATGAAATTTCATGTAGTTTTTTGAAAATTCGTCTTTTTTTGGTAGAAAATTAATCTTGTTTGTTGAAAATTCATCTTCTTGGTTAAAAAAATCATCTTTTTGGTTGGGAATTCAACTATTTGGTTCAGTATTGAACCATTTTAGTTGAAAATTCATCTCTTTGGTTGAAAATTAAACTATTTGGTAGAAAATTAACTTTTTTGGTAAAAATTCATTTTTTTGGTTAATGATTCATTTCTTTGGTCGAAAAGTTGACTATCTTGTTGAAAATTGGTTTAATTGTTTTTAAATCTAATTTTTTTAACTGAAAATTTGACTGTTCCATTTTTGGTAGAAAATTAATCTTTTTTGTTGAAAATTCGACTTTTTGATTGAATATTTTCTGATCTTTAATTTTGCCGATTACCGATCCAATAATTTTTGGAGAAACAAGAAAATATTATTTGTTGAAAATTCTTTTTTTTTTCGGGTAAAAATTAATTTTTTCAACTGATAATTTAACTATTGATAAAGTGAACAATTTTTTGTAAAAAATTGATCTTTTTCAGTTAAAAATTCAGCTATTTGGTTAAAAATTTAAATATTTAGTTGAAATTGTCATTGGTTTCTTAAAAGTTCATCTAAAAATTTAACTGCTTTTGTGGAAATTTCGTAATTTTTGGATTGAAAATTCTCTTTTATGGTAGAAAAGTCATCTTTGTTGGTTAAAAATAAATTTTTTGTTGAAAATTCATCTTTTCGGACTGATGATTCAACTATCTTCTAAAAAATTCGTCATATTGGCTTGAAAATTTATTTTTTTTATTAAAACTTCAACTACTTTGTTGAAAATTTAATTATTTGGTTAAAAATTCAATTATTTTGTTACCGATTTAATTATTTTGATGAAAATTTATCTTTTTTGTTCAACAGTTCAACTCTTTTGTTAAAAATTCGTCCATTTGAATAGAAAATTCATATTTCATGGTAGAAAATTAATCATTCCTGGTTGAGAATTTCCTTTTTGTTGAAAATACCATTGTCTTCAAAGAAATTCGTCTTCTTGGATTAAAAACTTAACTGTTTTGTTTAAAAGAACAACTATTTTGTTAAAAAAATTGTATTTCTGAAAAAAATCTTTTTCCTTCGCTCCGGTGGTAATCGAACCTCACGTCTAGAAGGAATCTGTATTATCATCAGAGTTGGTAACGATCGATCATATGTAGATAACTTTCACGAACTGTGAAACTGG
>JAABKJ010014480.1:0-10102 GCA_011634705.1 Andricus grossulariae
AATTCACGCCTACCCCGAAAGGGAAACGGCTTAATGATATAATAATAATAATAATAATAATAATAATAATAATAATTCTCAACAAAAAGTGTAACAGTTGACATTTCCATGAAAAAATATATATTAATTTTCAGTCAAAAACAGTAGAATAAAACCAAGCATACGAGTTTTTAATCAAATAAATTAATTTTCAACTAAAAATGCAACTTTCAATCAAAAATGGAATAGTTATATTTTCAGTTGTTAAAAAACTGATTTTTTAACTGAAACAAAAGAACTTTCTAAAAAATACTTCAATTTTCAACCAAAGAAATGTATTTTGAACTAAAATTACTCATCTTCGACCAAGAAAATAAATTTTGGAACCAAACAGGTGAATTTTGAACCCAAAAGATAAATTTTATACCAAAAAAGATAAATACTACATGAATTTTCAACTGAAAAAGATAAATTTTGAACCCAAAATAATATAATTAAAATGTTAGAAAAATCAATTTTCAACAAGAACAAAAAAAAACAAGAATTTTCAATAAAAAAATAAATTTTTACCCAAGAAGATTAATTTTCTACAAAAAAATATTAATTTTTAACACAACGCATGGATTTCCAACCAAAGATTTGAATTTTTAACCAAAAAGATGAATTGTTCACCAAGAAAATTAATATATACCATGCGAAAGACGAATTTTTAATAAAATACAGTAATTTTAAACTGAAGAAGATACATTTTCAACCAAACATGCAATAGTTAAATTTCCAGTCAGAAAAATGAACTTTTAGCAAAAGTTAAATTTTGAAAAGAAAAAGGTTTTTTAACTAAAATGATGAATCGTCAACCTTAAAAAAATGAATTTTTAACAGAGAAGTCCCACTTTCAACTAAGTAGTTGAATTTCCAAACAAAAAAGATGAATTTTCAACGAATAACGCAATAGTCGCTATTTTAACAACAACAACATTCATTTTGAATCAAAAATAGTTGCATTCAACCGAAAAATACAAATTTTCAACAAAATAGTTGAATCCTCAACCAAAACAGATTAATTTTCAACCAAGAAGAAGAATTTTTAACTAAAGAGTTGAATTTTCAAGTCAAAAAGACGAATTAAAAAAAAACAGTTTAGTTTACAATTTCAATATTTTTAATTTAAGAAAAAAGCAGTTAATTTCCAATAGAATTGTTGAATTTTAAACCCAGAAAACGAATTTTCTACTAAAAATAATTTAATTTTCAATACAAAAAATACGAGTTTTAAGCAAAATAAAAAGCAAATATTAAGCAAAATAAATTTTCAACCAAATAAATGATTTTATAACCAAAACAATTTTCAACAAAATAAATAAATTTTTAAGCAAATAGTTGAATTTTCAACTAAAAAAGATCAATTTTACACTTAAAATAAAATAGTTAAATTATCAGTTTAAAAAATTAATTTTCAACCTAACAAAATGTATTTTTAACAAAACAATTAAATTGTCAACCAAACAGATAAGTTTTTAACCAAGAATATTACAATTCTATCAAAAAAAGACGAATTTTCAACCAGATAGTGGAATTTTGAACAGAAAAGAAAAATTTTCAACAAAATAGTTGACTCCTTAACCAAAACAAATTAATTTTTAATGAAACAGTAGAATTTTCAGCCATAAAAGATGAAATTACTTTTTAAGCCGAATAAAACGAACTTTCAACAAAAGAGTTGAATTTTCAACCAAGAAAGATTTTTCAGGTAATAGAGAACAAAAATTTCATTAAAAATGTTGAATTTTTATGCCAAAGACGAATTTTCAACAAAAAAGAATGACTTTTAACAAAGTTTTTGAACTTTCAATAAAATAATAAACTTCTGTCTTCCTCTAAAGATTTTTTTTTAAAGAAAAAACTTATTTTCTTTTATACAGTTTTTAATTTCGAACTGCAAGAAGCTGCTTAAAAAAGAAGTGACGTTTAAACAATATAGAAAGATTTATTTTGCCCTTATAATCTTTCATAAAAAGCAGAAATTGATTAAGAAAAAAGTTTTTTTCGACTATATTTATGTGTTCGTAAATCATATTTATGCAATCACACTTATTTAGTGATTTTACTGACATCTTAAAAATCAATTTATATCAATTACTTCAGGCCTCACAGTACTTATATGGGATAAAATATAGGGACCAAAGGGTACTTTTTGTCACAGTCACAGGGTACTTTTTTCACGTTCAAAGGGTAACAAATCCAGGATAAATTCATAAGACTTCAAAACAATTCAAGTTAAATTCAAAAGAATTCAAATGAATTGAAAAAAAAATTTTGAATCCCGTGAAATTCTATAAAATCTGTTGATATTTCCTGAAATCCTGGACAATTGATTAAAATACCTTGAGAGTTTTAAAAACCCCTTAAAAATATTGAAATCCTCGAAAATCTTATGCAATCCTGTGAAATATTTTTAATTATCTTAAAACCTTATAGGCAAAAAATTCTTCATCGTAAAATATTTCAAACGCTTTATAATCTCTCCAAATTAATGAAATTAATACAAAATTCCTTGGAATCTTTTAAAATTCCCTAAAATATATTACTGTAATCTATTGAAAATTTCTCAAGAGTCTTTAAACGTGCCCTGAGATAGGTAATTCTAGAAATACGTATATTAATCCATGAGTTAATTTATTGAAAGAATAGTGACATTATTAAAAATTAACATTTTTAATATAGAATCTTTTATAAATGAAATATAACGATTTTAAATTAAAAGAAAAATTTTAATTTGTTATTATCAGAATTCAAATGAATTAGAACAAATTTAAAAATCGAAAAAAATTCCACTGATGTCAGTAAAATTGGAGTGGATTTAGAGGAATTTAAGGGACATGAGAAGAATTTGATGCAATTCATAAAAATTCAAGTAGTGTAAAAAAATTCCCGAGAATTCAGGGTGAATTCTAAGTTAATTCAAATGAATTGCAAACAATATTTATAAATATTTTCAAATCTTTAAAACCCTACGAAATTCCTCACTTATTGTAAATCGATTTTTTGGAATCCATTATAATATTATGAATTCATGTGAAACTAAATAAAATCTAATGATATTTTCTGACATCCGGGAAAATTTATTAAAATACCTTGAGAACTTTTAAAAATACCCTAAAATATTTCAAATTCTTTGAAATCTCTTGAAATAATATGATGTATATATTTCAAAACAGTTTATCTTGTGCCCGCGTTTTGGAAATGATAAAGAATTTTTTTTCCTTTTGGAAAGACAAGACGAGATATAAAAAAAGTTGAACAACCAAAGTTTTTCCTTCCAAAAGGTTCTACAAAAAAGACCTTTGTCACTTTATCTTGTCTTGGGTTATTATTGAGATATTCTCTGAAATATGAATAAATTCAATTGTCATAGATTATCAAGGATGGTGTAAATCAACAAGAAGAACAAGTTTTTCTACAAGCTTTTATAAGATATTATTCAATATTATACATTTTTAAATTGGCTGATTTGTGTTACATTAGTTATTTTCCATTATTCTTCGACAGTAATATATTGCCAATCATGGTTAGCTGTTTATATGCTAGTAATTAATATTTTTCACCTTTTCCTCTTATTTCAAGTTTCCATATGTGGCACTTCTGAATTTCCACAATATGCTTCCAATTTCCTGAGTTTTTACTTTGCGAAATTTTTGTTATTTTCGGAAGAAATTACCAATAATTTAATTTCATGAGACTCTCCTTGATTATTTATCAAAGCAGAAAATTGAATTTATTCATATTTTAGAGAATATTTCAATAATAACACAAGATCGGAGACAGTGCCAAAACGGACTTTTTTGTACAACTTTTTGGAAGGAATAACTTGGCTTCCTCAATTTTTTTCATATCTCATCTTGTTTTTTCGAAAATGGTCAAATTTCATTTTTCAAAAGAAAAGAAAAACTCTTTCTCGTCTCAAAGACGTGGGCACAAGATAAATTATCATGGGATATATTCACCATATTAGTACCAACTTAAAAAAAAATAAAAAAAAAACGCTGGGGTTTTTGTGAAAATAGAGTTTGATTTTTTAAGTTTTTTAAATTTTGCAGTGGATTTCAAAATAAAATGCAAAGATCTATCAGAATCGAAAGGAAAATGTCAAATATATGCATTGTTTTAGATACTACAACACTTTAAACATTTTTTTCGATAAATTCTTGATAAACGGTGTGACCCATCTTAAAAATTCAAATACTCCTAACTTTGTCCAAAATTTTTTTTTATCAAATCGATAAAACACGTGTCTTCTCAAATCCTTGGAAAAATTACATATTTCTTGTGAAAACTATTCTGTGAGTTGAGCAATGAATATGCGTAGCCTGCTCGCCTGGAAAAGAATTCAGTCGTTGCTATTTCGTATAACCGTTCCAAAATTATTCAAATAAAACTGCGTTTTCTGAAAAAATAGGGTTGGTTGGCCCCCGTTTAGTTTCTGGAAATGATCTAAAACCATGTGTCTTTCCTATCGTTCCCTCAATAATGAAAATTAACGACCTAATGTCATATTCTAACCGGGAATAAATTGTAATATCTAAACATATGTAACAAATCATCATCTAAAATGGACTCGACATGATGATATGATGAACCTTTCATGGAAGGATAAAAAATCGAAGGTTCCTGGACGAGATTTATTAGTATGTAACCACTTCACGCTCGCCACAGGCTTTTATTTTCTTACTCGCTCTCAATATATAAATTATAAGATATCGTTTATCGTGAAAAATACTGCTTTCGATAAAAAAATTCTCAACGCAAGGTAATAACAAATTACGCAGCGTGAAGCTAGTCTTTATCTCAAGTTACTATATATAGTAAGGCTGCTCCTTTGACATTGCATAAAATGAAATTTAAAGGCAGAAAATCGGAAAATATTTGTTTCCTAATTGATAGTTATAATTGTTGAATAATAAATTCAAAATTATAAAAGAGTCCGATTAAAAAATTCCTTGACTTGCACAGGTCTTCCAAAAATCAATCTTCTGCAAAATTGATAATATTTCAAGTTCTTCAAAGTATTAATAATGTTTCTTTCAAAAATCTTTGAAAAAGTGGTTGGCCATCAAAAAGTACTGTAAAAAAGATTCCCAGGAAAAAAGAGATTCTTTTTTTTTAAATAATCAATCGTCACTTAAATTAACATAGAATTCCCGGCTTAAAAGAAAATTCCGATCCCTCAAATTTTTCAAAATCGAATATTTTATGAACGAAATGAGACGATTTCATATTAAAAGTTAAAAATCTCAAATTAAATTATTAACTTTAGCCAAAATAGATGACTTTTCTACCATAAAAGGTGAATTTTCGATAATTATAATCAAGACGAATTTTCAACAAAACAGTTGAATTTTCAACCAGAAAAGATGACTTTTTAACATAATAGTTAAATTTTCAACCCAAGAATGAATTTTGAACTAAAATAATGAATCTGCAACAACAACAAAAATAATTTTTAACAAACTGATTCAACTTTCAACCCAGAAGTTGAATTTCCCAACCAAAAAGACGAATTTTTCAACAAATGAAGATTTTTTAGCCAAGAAAGAAAAAAAACCTTATGCCAATTTTTGAAATTTCAAGACAATAGACGAATTTTCTGTAAAACAGTTGAATTTTTGCATTTTTAAATAAAAGAAATTGATTTTTCAACAAAATAGTCCAATTTTTAACCAAAGAGATCAATTTTCTACTAAAATGTCGAATCTTCAACTGGAATCGTTAAATTTTCAGTTACAAAAATTAATTTTCAACCAAAAAAACGAAACAAATTTTCAACCAAAGAGATGACTTTTAAACTGAAATAATGAGTCTTCAACTAGAATACCTAGTTAAATTTTCAACAAAAATATTAATTTTCAAGGAATAATGTAATAGTAGATATTTCAACCAAAAAGTATTTTTATTTTTAATCCAAAACAGTTGAATTCAATAAAAAAATATGAATTTTCAACCAAATAGTTGAATCGTCAACCAAAGAAAACTAATTTTTAACCAAACAGTTGCATTTCTAACCAAAAAAGATGAAATTTCAAACCAAAGACGAAACTTTCAAACAAATCGTTGTATTTTCATCCAACGAAGATTTCAGTCGAATTTTCAACATCAAAATATGAATTTTCAACTAAAAGTTAATTTTCTACTAAAATAGTTGAATTTTCAACCATGGCACAATACATGGCACAAAATGAATAACAGAGAATATTATATCAGAGTGGCCGAAAAAATTTATTTTCAAAATTCCCTAATTTTTCTCTGACCAATTTTTCATTTGACCTGACCATTAATATTCAAATACAAGAATCCTAATCTTGCAATAATTTTAACATAGAATCTTTTCTAAGCAGAATAAAATATCAAATAAAAATTCAAACATTTATTATCCTTGACAGTTATTTATAAAAATGCCCTACGTACGGCCACCCTGGTTAATTGAAATTCCATTTGATATGATAAATTTCCTCTAAAAACTGGATTTTATCATTGAATGTTATTGTAAACATATTTAACAATATATTCAAATTATAACCGAGTTTCACGATTATTGGGACCGCCACGACTACTATGGGAAAATTACCTTAAAGCTTGTATCAATTTATTTGCAATATGTTGAGAAAGGTTTTCTAATAACAAATTTTCAATTTATCAATCTTGATATATTTTTAATTCTTATATTTATTTTCAATTTATATACAGTCACGTACGTAATTCTTAATTAAAATTTACATTTCACAAGAACGTAAATAATGCCTGAAGCTTTCAGAGCTCTTCCGAAAAATTAAAAATCAACAGCTCGTTTCCTGTTTTCCTACTTATCATTCACGTACGTACTCATGTCTTCCTTGTCGTAATTAGTTTGCTGAGCCTGATTATTTCACCCCTTTTTTTCTGCCCGGAGTTTCTTTTTATATACACAAGTGCATTAACGAGGAACTACTAACTAAACTCGAGGAGGTACGCCGAACTTCCTCCTGATGAAACCGTCTTTCGCCCAAGTTTTCAGCGTGGGAGTCGTCTAATTCGATTTCTCAAAGTGGGACGACATATTTGAGAAACGTTCTTTCGCAAGAATTTAACCACCATGTTGATAATATCAGCTGCTTGGGAAATTACCTCAAATATATGTCAACTGATTTTTCACAAAACTTGAGTCTAAGACTCTAAGCCATCATCAACAATTAAAACAAAATTAAACACTTTAAAATATGAAATCAAGGGAACTTAAACTTGAAAGAATTCAAAATATCTATTATTAAAAATAATTCAAATTAAGAGTTTAATTAATTTTATTTCGCGTGATGGGAACGTTTAATGAAACATACTCTGTGTTATATCGATATTGAGAATGATAACCTCTGAATTAATCAAAACATTTTATAATTCATGATTAATATAAAGTAAATAAGTTGCCAGCTCAACGGAAAAGGTTAATTGATTAATTTTTTAATGAAAAATGCTTGTTGAAATTCCAATTTGATACTCGTAGAAATTGATTAAATTTTATTCAGCGCTATGAAGGTTTTTAATATTCCAATTTCCATTTAAAGCTTAAAATGAAATAATGAATAAAGCGGATTTAAAATAATCTTCAATTTACAAATACTCCTGTAACAGACACTTTTCATGCTCACTTTACTATCTTCCTTTCTACAATTTTTTTCCGTCTTTTTTTAAATCTAGCTTAAAACAAGCTCGCTAATTGATTGGTTTCTGTGGTGATATTCGCCAACTGAATCCTGAATCTGGAAGCTTTCTTTTCTTAGCAACTATGATCGTTAATCCCCAAAGAAAATACTATAAAATAAAATAAAAAACTTAGTATAACATATTTAGAAAATACTTATTGCTTATCTATCAATATAAATTCCAATGTTTGGGCGCTTTTGAATTCTAATTTTGTATAATTCAAGGCTTATTTATAAATTTATCTTAAAGACTTTTAGTGACAACAGTCATACATAATTTAAAGGTGGGGAGAAGGGGGGGGGGACTGGAATATCTTACGTAAAAAAATGTTTACTACAAAAAATAGTAAATCAACATAAATCACAACCTACAAGTACAGCAATAGCATTTTAAACAAAATTGATAAATTCTTAATCAAATAGTTGAATTTTCAACCAGAAAGATGAATTTTCAACAAAATACATGAAGTTTCAACTGAAAAAAATGAACTTTTGATGAAAAAATTATTTTGAACGCAATAAAAACGCATTTTTAGCAAACCCGTCAAATTTGCAACCAAATAGATAAATTTTCAATCATGAATATTAATTTTCTACCAAAAACTAAAACTAAAAAACTAAAACCGATACTTTTTTACCAAAAAATTGAAGAATTAAATTTTCAGTTAAAACAATTAATTTGCAACCAAAAAAGGAATTTTTCAACAAAATGCTTTTATATTTTCAACCAGATATTAATCTTCAACAAAAAAATGAGTTGTCAACAAGAAGTGTAATAGTTGATATTTCCATCAAAAAATTTTATAATTTTTAATCAAAAAACAGTAGAAGAAAACCAAAAAATTCAAATTTTCAACAAAATATTTGAACCATAAAACGAATTTTCCACTGGAAATAATTTAATTTTCAACCCAAAAAATACGAGTTTTAAGCAAAATAAATGAATTTTTGCAACTAAAAAGCTACGTTTTCAAGAAAAAACGGAACAATTACACTTTCAATTGAAAAAATTAATTTTTTACAAAAACAATTACTTTTCAACAAAATGGTTAAATTTAAAAAAAAATTAATTTTTAACCAAATAGTTGCATTTTTCAACTAAAAAAGATACTTTTTCAACTTAAAATAAAATAGTTAAATTTTCAGTTAAAAAAATTAATTTTAAGCCTAATAAAATGTATTTTTAACAAAAAAGTTTGAGTGTCAACCAAACAGATTAATTTTCAATCAAACAGATCAATGTTCAGCCATAAAAGAAGTTCAGACAATAAAGAAAAAAATTCATCAAAAATGTTAAACCTTTATGACAAAAAGACGAATTTTCAACAGAAAAGTCGATTTTCAACCAAATAGTTGAATCATCAACCCAAAAAAATGAATTTTCAATAAAAAAGAATGATTATTTAACAAAATTGTTAATTTTGAACAAAATAATACGATTTTTAACTACAAGATGAATTCTCAACCAAAAGAATTATAAAAATACACGTTTATAAGACTTACTTGTTGTTATTAACACAATTTCTTTTCTAAACCTAATTTCATGAACATTCCACGTTTATATTTAATTAACAGAATTGATATGTATGTTCATTCTCGAAATTTATAATATCTTCCTAAGATTTTGTGGGGAGTTCAAAGCAAATCTTATAGTATTTTACATGGTGGAAGGTGGATTGAAAAATTCAGAAAAAAGCCTTACGTAATTTGTGCTGGATGACCCGTAAACTTTAAGTTCAGTTTATCAAAAATTCCCTGACTCTTTCAGGTTTTCCCTGATATTTCTTGACTCCCCCTGAACAGTTTTAAATTTAAATTCCCTTGATTTCTAATGCCGCGACTTGGAGCAACCCTGCAAATCTAGTGATTACTTAATTTAATAACTTGATTTCCACTCTTCAAGTTAGGGTATTTTTATTTATATTCGAAGGTTTAAAGTTTCATCTTAAAAAATGGAAAAGATCTTACTTTGGAAACATGTACGCCGCTTTAATTTTCAGGCTTTTAAATCTAAGGGCTTGTAAGTAGAACATTTTCGAAATGATAGTTTCGCAATTCTGGGACTTCAACTTTTGGGAATATTAAATTGAAAGGCTCAGAAAATTAGATGTTTTGAATTTTTAGTAGTCATAAATTAATTGGACATATATGTATATTTGTCAAATTTAAGATGAGGAGAGAAATATACTTCAAAATGATTACAGACACAAAAAGAGGAAAGTTAAACGACTAGTCAAGGGAAGTGAAGATAAAATCAGAACAGAAGAAGAAAGGAAATTACAAAACGACTTTCAAGGAACCATGAAAATAATATACAAAGAGATAAACAAAAGTAAAAGTACAGAGTTTGTCAGCATGAGAAACAGCAAAGGTGAAATGCTATATGATACAGA
>JAABKJ010014481.1:0-10102 GCA_011634705.1 Andricus grossulariae
TTTTCATGCAAGCTCTCGTGTTCCTATGGCTTCTTATGTCTCTTTGAATTAATGTCTCATTTACAGATTCTAACCATGCTTTCGGCGGTCTATATAAATGTATGGAAAATATTTTCAATATATATTTTTAAGCGATTGTGAGACTTTTGGACAATTGCGTTTTTGGGATAATTGCATTTTTGTGAAAATTATGAAAAGTCGATGATTTTGTGACAATTATAATTTTTTTCAACAAAGAAAGATGATTTTTTAATCAAATAGTTAAACTTTCAAAGAAAAAATGAATTTTCAACAAAATAGTAAAATTTCCCACCTACGAAGATGAATTTCCAACCAAATTGTCTAATTTCTTAAAAGACAGTTGAGTTTTGCAACTAAAAAAGATGAATGTTCAATCAATAGTGACGGATTTTCTATTTAAAAAAATAATAATTTTCAAACAAATAGTTGAATTTTTAACAACAAAATAATTATGAAAAAAGCAGTTGCATTTACAACCAAACAGTTGAAGTTTCAAGCGAAAAGGACGACTTTTTAACAAAATAGTTGAATTTTTAATCTACGAAGATAAATTTATAACCAATTGGTAAAAAAACTATAAGAACTACAATTTTAGACGAAGAAATTAATTTTTGACCAAAAAATATAAGAATTTCCGAAAAATAAGTGAATATTCAAATTATTAGTTTAAGTTTAAACAAAATAGTTCCATTTCCTACCAAAGTAGTTCAACTTTCAACTCAAAATATTATTTTTTGACAAAAAGGTTAATTTTCAACAAAATAGTTAAATTTTTTAATTTTAAACCAAAATGTGTATTTTCTATAAAACAGTTGCATTTTTAACAAAAAAGTTCATTTACAAACAAGTAGTTGAATTTTCAACTAAAAAAGAAAAGTTTTGCAACTAAAACTGAAATAGTTCAATCTTCAACCACATAGATGAATTTTTAACAAACAAGATTAATTTTCTGCACAAATAGACAAATTTTTTAATGAAATAGTTAACATTTTGAGCTAAAAATTTTAATTTTGTATAAGTCAATTAATTGACTTTTAAACCGGAAAAGAAGAATTTTCAACAAAAAAATTTATTTTCAATCAAGAAAGGTAAATTTTTAAAGAAATAGTTGAATTTTCAACTAAAAAAGCTCAAGTTACAACCAAAAATGGAATCGTTAAATTTTAACTTCAAAAAAGTAATTTTCAACAAAAAAATGCATTTTCAAACAGTTGAATTCAACTGAAAAAAACGAATTTAAAAAAAAAATTGAATCCACAATCAACATGATGAATTTTCAAAAAAAAAAAAATAATAATAATTTTTTACCTACGCAGATGAATTTTCAACAAAAAAAAATGAATCTTCTACCAAATAGTTGAATTTTCAATTTATGAGGACTTTTTTCAACCAAATCAGGAAGAGCTAGAATTTCAGATAAAAAATTTAATTTTCAACGAATAATTAAAGAAATTTCCCAAAAATAATTGAAATTTTTTATAAATATTTTAATTTTTAATCTACGAAGATAAATTTCTAACCAATTGGTCAACTCCATAAGCAATAAAAATTAAACATCAACCAAAAATAATTGAATTATCCACTAAAAAGTTGGATTGTCAACCTCTGAAGGAGAAATTTTCAACCAAAACTGAAATAGCTACAATTTCAGATAAAGAAATTAATTTTCAACCAAAAAATATACGAATTTCCAAACAATAAGTAAATCTTCAAATTATTAGTTTAATTTCAACCAGAATAGTTCCATTTCCTACCAAAGTAGTTCAACTTTCAACTAAAAATATTATTTTTTGACAAAAAGGTTAATTTTTAACAAAATAGTTAAATTTTTTCATTTTTAAATCAAAAAGATTTATTTTCTACAAAATAGTTGCATTAAAAAAAAAAAAGTTCATTTACAAACAAGTAGTTGAATTTTCAACAAAAAAAGAAAAGTTTTGCAACTAAAAATGGAATTGTTCAATCTTCAATCACATAGATGCATTTTTAACAAACAAGATTAATTTTTTACATAAATAGACAAATTTTCAATGAAATAATTAACATTTTGAGCTAAAAATTTGATTTTTTTATAAAACAAGTGACTTTTAAACCAGAAAAGAAGAATTTTCAACAAAAAAATTTATTTTCAATCGAGAAAGGTGAATTTTTAAAGAAATAGTTGAATTTTCAACTAAAAAAGCTCAAGTTTCAACCGAAAATGGAATCGTTAAATTTTAATTTCAAAAAAGTAATTTTTAACAAAAAACTGCATTTTCAAGCAGTTGAATTCGACTGAAAAAGACGAATTTAAAAAAAAAATTGAATCCTCAACCAACATGATAAATTTTCAACAAAAAAAAGAATAATTTTCTACTAAGCCAGATGAATTTCCAACAAAATACGTGAGTATTCTACCAAATAGTTGAATTTTCAACTTATAAAATTTTTTTTTTTCAAACAAATCAGGAAGAGGTAGAATTTCAGATAAAAAATTTAATTTTCAACGATAAAATAAACAAATTCCCCAAAAATAATTAAATTTTGAAACAAATACTTTAATTTTCAACCATTTAGTTATTTTTAAAACCAAATAATTTAATTTTCTAATAAAGTAGTTGAATTTTCAACTAAAAATATGAATTTTTAACAAGAAAGTTCATTTTCAACCAAATTGTTGATTTTTCAAGTCGAAAAGACGAATTTTCTACAAAACAGTTGAATTCTTAACACGAAAATATGAATTTACAACAAAAAATTAATTTACAACAAAAAAATTGATTTACAACAAAAATAATTTACGACAAAATAGTTAAATTTGCAACTAAAATGGTGAACCTTCAACCAACAAAAAAAATGAATTCTCAACGAAATGTAATAGTTAATATTTCAACAAAAAGAGATTTCAGTTTTAAATAACAAATATTCAAATTCAACCAAAAAGACGAATTTTCAACAATCGCCAACCAAAAAAAAAGAATTAATTTTTCACAAAATAGTTGAACTTTAAACCAAGTAGTTGAATTTTTAACTAAAAAGGATAAATTTTCAATCAAGATTTTTTCTACCAAAAAAGATGAATTTTTAATCAAGGGGGACGAAATTTTTTATCTAAAAAGACGAATTTTCAACCAAATAGTTGAATTTTTAACTAAGAAAAATTAATTATTATCAACCAAAGAGCTGCATATACAACCAAATAGTTTAACTTTCAAGCGAAAGGGACGATTTAAAAAAAAAGATGTCGAATTTTTATCCAAATAGTTCAATTTTTAATAAAAAAAGAGGATGTTTTAACCAATTGGTCGAATTCTTGAACAATAAAGATTAAACTTTAACCAAAAACAATTTAATTTTGAACCAAATAGTTGAATTTACAAGCCAAGAAGACGAATTTTTTAGAAGACAGATTTTCATTACAAAAGGACGAATTTTCTATACAAAAAGACGAATGTTCCACAAAATAGTTAAATTTTCGAAAAAAGATGAGGTGTTAAAAAAATAATTGAATTTTTAACAAAATAATTAAATTCCCAACAAAAAAGTTTAATTTTCAACTAAAATGATAAATTTTCAACAACAACAAATTAACTTTTAACTAAAAAAGAATCATCAACCAAATTGTTTAATTTTTAAACCAAAAATACGATCATTTTTTGACTAAAAATCAAATAGTCAAATTTGAGGCACAAATAAACTTATTTTAAAATTAAAAAAGAATTTTCAACAAAATAGTTCAATTTTTAAACAAAAATATGAGTCTTTAACTGATAAAATGAATTTTTAACAAAAAAGTTCAACTTCCAACCAAGAATTTAAATTTTCAATCACAAAATATTAATTTTCAATAAAAAACGTAATAGTCGATATTTCAACCAAAAAACTATTTTAATTTCAAATTGAAAATAGTTGAATTCAACCCAAAAAGATTAATTCTCAACGAAAAATGTAATGGTTGACATTTCAACTAAAAAATATTTTCCTTCTAAATCGAAAACAGTTGAATTCAACCAAAAAATACTAATTTTCAACAAAATTTTTGAATCCATAGCCAAATTATTAAATTTGCAAGTCAAAAAGGCAATTTCTCTACAAAACAATTTAATTTTCTATCCGGAAATATGAATTTTTAACTAATAAGTTAATTTTCTACCAAAATAATAAAAAACGGAATAGTTAAATTTGCAGTACAAAAACATTGATTTTAAAATTAAAATAAAAACATTTTGACAAAATAGTTCAATTAAAAAAATGTTCTACATAAAAATGCCTAGCATGGATATTTATTTATAAATTGTTGGATAACACTTGTAATTATTTTTTAATGTATTATATTATTTCAGCAATCAGTATAAAACTGATTTATCACAATATTTATTGTAAAAACAATTTTTCAGCCAGGAAAAGCTTACAATAGGTGTTTTGTTTACAACATTCATTATTAACAATTAAAAATTTTTTTTCCTATAATTTAAAATCACTTTTTAAACTATATTCCTAAGGCTTAGTGGGAAATAAAAATTCTGTCTTTGAGTACAAAAGCGAAATTGAATACTTATGTTTAAAATTGTTAATAAAAATAATAATTGTTAATTGTGAAGAGTTTTTATGCATCAAATATCATTTTTTTAAATAAATTTTAGTTGAAAAAAAAATTTCTTGCAGAAAATGAGATAGTTGACTATTTGTTTATACCAAATGCTTATACAAATTAACATTCACATTCAGTGAATTATTTATGTTCTCTAACTATATCTGCATTAAATGTAATACATGAGTTTTTTTTTTCAGAAAAAAAAAACAAATCTGCAAAATTTCCCTTTTTGTCACACTTTGCGTTAAATAAATAATTATAAAAAAATGATAATTTAAAAAGCGGCTTCGAAAATTTTCTTAGAAATTGAATAGGGATTTTGCTCGACTTTGGACTATTAATAGTGTTTGGAGTATGTATTTAATAAATATGCCAAGTTATAATTCGAAATTGTTATATATTTTTAAAGATATTTTCATTAACAATTTCGAGCTACTTTTTTTTCTTGTTATCATAACTCAGTTATTAATAACGAACAATAGAAGAAATGTTTCCAACAGTTTTTACTCGTAATTTTTTTTAATTTTCGGGAAAAAGAATAAAGATTTTAATTCTTCGATTTGTTTATTTTTTCCTTTTGAAATTTCAATAAAGTTGTTATAGAAAGAAAAAAAGTAGCTCAAATTGTTAATGCAAATATCTTCCAAAATTTGAATAATTTCGAACTTAAACTTGGCACAGTTATTTAGTATCCCAAACACTATTATTATCAAAATGCCCCTCTTATATATTTTTAATTAATATTTTAATTTTTTTTATTATATTAGACGGTATAAGAGGGGGTATAGATTTTTAGATTAATCTAGAATTCCCATTTTGTTTATTTAAATAACACGATCGTTCCGCAACACTGTTATGATCCAGGTCGCTGATCAATCTCTCTAGCAATCACCCCAGGCGAAGAGCTTCACAAAGTCACTGACACTCTTTATCATGCATTTCCTATAAACTATATGTCATTAATAAATTCTAGGAAAATTAATTTGGCATTATTTTTAATTTTCACGAATACAATCCTTATATTCCCTAAATTTGTAATTAAATTTTGTTCGAAAAGTGAAAAAGAAATGATAAGAAATCATTCCATTAATTATCCTTATTTTATCATCCGTCGTGCTGATTCTCATGCAGATATAGAACTTGCATTCCTGGTACGTTTTTGCTGTAATAATAATTTAGTCTTGTCCGTTGGATTCGCGCTTGTATGTCGAAGGTTGGCCACGCGGGCGCGTAATTTCGCATCTGGGCCCTAAGGGCAACGGGGAGTCTAAAATTATTTTTTTTCATTCACTTCTTCAGTAATGACACTACAACCGCATTTTGTACAGGCCAGAGAAATCTTAAAACGCACACGCGAAGATGGCAATTTTATAAATTAATCCGATTCTGATTTTGTCTTTTTTTTATTTCTTTCTCAAAATTACTCCACACTAGGGTGGCCCATATTTTTTTTCTTTAAATTTTCATGCTTAACCCCCCCCCCCCTTCACGTCCGAATCTACAAAAAAATTAATGCGCATTTTCGTTTTTTGAACAAAAAAATAATATTGTTTAATAATTATTTTTTTATAACTTAAAATCTAAATAAAACTCGAAAATTTCTGAAAAAACACCGCTTTTCAACATTACTGTAACAGGAGATAGTTATTAACAATAATAAATTGTTTAAATAAATAGTTTGGTTACTTTCGTTAATAATTACTTTACTCTAACTGAAAAGTTGCGAAAATTTTGAAATTTCTGAAAAGACCGCAACTTTCTAGCATTACTCTAAGAGAAGACAGTTCTTAACAATAATAAAGTGTTTAAACAAATAGTTTATGAACTTTCATACATTTTTACATCATTCTAACTGAAAAGTTGCAAAAAATTTGCAAATTTCTGAAAAAATCGCAACTTTCTAGGATTACGGTAAGAGGAGATAGTTATAAACAATAATAAATTGTTTAAACAAATACTTTGGTTACTGCCGTTAATTATTACTGTGCTCTAACTGAAAAGTTGCCAAAAATTTTGAAATTTCCGAAAAGACCGCAACTTTATAGCATTACTCTAAGAGAAGACAGTTCCAAACAATAATAAATTGTTTAAACAAACACTTTAATAATTTTATAAATTTTTAAATCATTATAACTGAAAAGTTGCAAGAAATTTGAAAATTTCAGAAAAAATCGCAACTTTCTAGGATTACTGTAAGAGGAGATAGTTATAAACAATAATAAATTGTTTAAACAAATAATTTGATTACTGTCGTTAATTATTACTGTGTTTTAACTGAAAAGTTGTCAAAAATTTTGAAATTTCCGAAAAGACCGCAATTTTCTAGCATTACTCTAAGAGAAGACAGTTCTAAACAATAATAAATTGTTTAAACAAATACTTCATTAATTTTCATAAATTTTTACATCACTCTAACTGAAAAGTTGCAAAAAATTTGAAAATTTCAGAGAAAACCGAAACTTTCTAGCATTATTCAAATAGAAGATTATTAAAAATAATAATTTGTTTAAATAAGCAAGTTCGTTAACTTGAATTAATTATTATCTCGCTCTAATTCAAAAGTGGACAAATAGTTGAAAACTTCAGAAAAACCCACAACTTTCTAGCATTATTCTAAGAGAATATCACTATAAATAATAATAAATTATTTAAACAATTATTTTTGTTAACTTCTAGTTCAAGCAATTTATCTAATTATCATTATAGAATTTTATTTTATATACTAGAAACAATGTGTACTAAAATAAACCGCAAAAACATAATAATTAGCGCCAAAAACTCGCAAAACCCCAAATTCGTAACCTATTATGGATTTTTTTTAGGACCCTGTAAAACATATTTTTGAGTGTGAAATTTAAAAAGTTTCTTTGCGGCATTACGAACAAATTCAAACAAAAAATTTCCAAAAATGTCTCACAATTGGACAAGTCGAATAAAGATTTTAAAATTTTAATTTTCTTAATTTTCTGTCCCTTGCAAAAAATTAAAAAAAAATTTTGTTTGGTAAAGACGGGTAAAAAGTGAGAAAATAATTTTTTCGTCGAAATAGAAGATTTCAAAAATAAGACCCAAAAATTAAAAAACTACATTTTTACGTATTAGGGTTAATTTTCAGCATTTTCTGCCGTCTTTTTTAATACAAAGAATTACTAATAGACAATCTGAATATCCCCTATGACTTTTTAAATAATTTTTCATTGTTTAAATAAATGTAACTTCAAACAATTATTTTTCCCAAAAAATGTACAAAATAGTTGTATTTTCTGAATAAAATGTAATAGCTGGTCATTGTTTGGAGCAGTACATTTTTTTTAGGATTATGTGATTACACTGGATCTTGGATTTAAGCAGTCCGGATTTAGGGCATTCCGTCGACACGCAGTGGGGAAAAAGTACATTTTTTGGTTCAAAATACGATTCCGACTGAACCTGCGGACCGATTTGGATTTTTTTTTCCTTTTTAAAAAGCTGATAAGATTTCTAAGAGAGTTGTTAAACCTGATTTTTGAATAAGGCGTTCAATTTTTTTATAAATAAACAAATATGATGAAAAAAATGGCCATTTCTTCTATTTGACGTTCCCGGTGTTCGTCAATAACAGGAAAATTGTTGAAGTCGCTTAAGTTTTATAGAGTAACATTAGTTAAAGATGTTCCAATATCATATGATGAACAAAAAATTTTCTTATAAACAAATTATTTGTTGAAAGAATGTTTTTTACGATTTTACATAATTTTACGTTTTTTTAAGTTATACTGCAAGAAATTTTGATGAAAACAATATGATTATGAAGACATTTCTTCTTGAGATTATTTTTCTCAATATTATAAACAAATTTAATAAACAAAGGCGTTAATCAGGAATTTTTCGATAGAAAAATTCATTTTTTTCTATGTCAATTTTTTTAATTAGGAACTTCATGATAATTTTAGCAAAATTCATCATTTTTTGGTTAATCCTATGATTTTTTCAAACAAAATTAATAAACAAATGCATTATTCGGGCATTTGTCCGCAGAAAAATTCATTTTTTTCTATGCCAGTCCTTTCAGTTGGGAACTTCATGACAATTTTAGCAACATTCATAATTCTTTGATTAATTTTATGATTTTTTTAAACAAATATAATAAACAAATGTATTATCGGGGAATCTTTCGACGGAAAAATTCTTTTTTTTCGATGACAGACTTTTTAATTAACATCTTCATAAGAAATTCAGCAACATTCATGATTGGTTGATAAATTTTATGATTTTTTAAAACAAATTTAAGAAACAAATGCATTATTCGGGCATCTGTCGATGGAAATTTTTTTTTTTATGCCAGTCTTTTTACTTGGGAACTTAATGATAATTTCATTAACACTCATACTTAGCTTATAAATTCTATGATATTTTAAACAAATTCAATAAACATATGCATTATTTGGGTATTTGTCGAAAAAAAAGTTTTTTTTTCAATCTCAGTCCTTTCAGTTTAAGTTTATCCGAAATTTTTTCATGAAGTTTCCAATTAAAAAGACTGACATAAAAAAAAACGAATTTTTCTGTCCACAGATGCCCGAATAATGCATGAATGTTGCTGAATTTCTTATGGAGAAAAAATTTGTTTTTAATATTAACATTAATAATCTCAAGAAGAAATTTCTTTATCATCATATTGTTTTTATCAAAATTTCTTGCAATATAACTTAAAAAAACATAAAATTATGGAAAATCGTAGAAAACATTCTTTCAACAAATAATTTGTTTATAAGAAAATTTCTTGCTTATTATATAATATTGGAACATCTTCAACTAATGTTACTCTATGAAACTGACGCGATTTTAACAATTTTCCTGTTATTGACGAAAACCGGGAACGTCGAATAGAAAAAAGGCCATCTTTTCGTCATATATGTTTATTTATAAAAAAAAATTGAAAGCCTCATTCGAAAATCAGGCTCAACAACTCTCTTAAACATCTTATCAGCTTTTTAAAAAGAAAAAAAAACATTCAAATCGATCCACAGTTCAGTCGTAAACGTATTTTGAACCAAAAAATGTACTTTTCCCCCACTGTGCGACACTCCTCTTCAAACTCTGAAAAATTTGGCAACTCGCGATCAAACCCTAAAGTATCAATCCAATTTTTCGAAAATCCAAAATTTTCTTACGTTAAATGATAATATGAAATTTTCAAGTGCCCGGTGGCACGTGTTAATACTGGAATTAAAAAAAAAAAAAAAAAAAAAAAAAAAAACGAATTTTCCTTCTCCGGAAATGGAAACTCTTAGGGGAGTGTCTTGCTCTCTCTCTCAGGTAGAAATTGAAGCTTGGTTCGTAACAGGCCCTGTCTAGATTTCCTATTTTCTATCGAGGCCCTAAAGTGGCAATCTATCGAGGGTGCAATCGGAAACGGCACGCTCAGCTAGCGAGGTCATAAGTAGGCAATACAACGAGGGCCTATTAATAGGGCCTTTATAGAATCTAGATAGACCCTCACGATACTAAAACCATTCTCCAGTATTG